>JARHVA010000895.1:902500-950000 GCA_037957365.1 Torreya grandis
CTCATATCTCACATATCCTTCTTTATCTATAACACTAAGTTAAGTAAAGGTACGTGTTTTTTAATTTTATACTTTCATTTATATTATTTTCTCCTTACTACACTTTATCTAGAATCAATATTATGTGTCATCATGTTTTATTCCCAAATCACCATCCCTTGTTACAATTACATGACACATGATGAGCTTTGAGTGAGGCATATATATATACATAATATTTTGAATAATCTATCAATTATTGATGGTCCTTATCTTGAACGAACTTGTCGAGTCTCAATCTCTCTAAGTGCATGACCTAAAGAGTACACCGTGAAAGGGGTGGATAGACCATTGGTGCTTTGTAGGATTAGTGTCCTTGTTTACACTTGTTATATATATACTTGTCTGCTAAAAAAATTTCCCTATACTTTTTCTTCTCGATTTTACACTCCTCCAGTCATTTACCACCTTCAGTACCCCTTTTCCTAACCTAAAATATTTTTTGATAGTTTACATGACTAGGTCAATTGGGTCAACCTTATACTCTTATTGGAAAAAAATATTAAGGATCTAGGTTAGCTCTTGGATGACTTAGCCCATGACCTAATGAGTTTTTGTCGATAACGATACTAGTTTGACTAGGTCAAATCTATTAGTCATAACTTTTGGAAGGGTTTAGGGTTAAATCCTCTTATATATACAGAACATTTTTACCATTATTTAAAGAAAATAAAAATAAGTAAGAAATATTGCATATCTTCTTATCCACCATTTTATTTGAGTAAGCTTAGGGTTTCATATTTTATTTGGAGATATGGATCTTGTTTTTAGGAGAATAATTTTAGATACATTGATAGGTTATGTATCCTGTATTTGATTTATCCTTGTCATCCTTACATACCATAATAACCTATTTCAAAGCACCTTAGCTATGGGATACATTGTGGCTCAATGGGTTCATCTTCAAAGGTAGGTATTCCTAGCTTTGTTCTTCCTTTGTAAAAATATATAGGTATACATTTGCACTTTTCTTCTGTGTATTATGATTTTGTATACATTGATGTGAGTCTATGTATTGTATGCATGTTTACTTTTGTTATTTATTACCCTCAATTTATGCCACAAGAGTTGGCAAGAAATAGATTAGATTTATTTGCTTTACATCTTATTAGTATAGTGAATATGAAAACATATGACTTAGTTAGGGTTATTGCATAATTTTTCTTGAATGGAGGCTTTAGAACCCTCCCTAGTGATATTATTTATGATAAGAGATCCCCTAGTTGGGTCTAGTGGATCCATATTGGTCATCTATATCAGTAGGATCTATATTCTCTAAGCTAGGATTGATTTATGGATCTGATGCATTTCTGATTGAATACAAATACCACAAACCATACTCCATAGTCCCCTTAAGATACCTAAGTATATTTTTTACTACTTTTAGATTATTTTTCTTTGGATATGATTAAAACCTTACCATAATACCTACTACTTACATGATGTTAGTTCTAGAGTTAGTGGTGTATAACAAAATTCTAATCATTGACCTATGTGACATCTAATTGACTCTTGGATACTCATCTCCCTTGCTCAACTTACACCTTGTGATCATAGGTGTAATAATTTCCTTGCAATCTTCCATCTCAAACTTCTTCAAATTTTCTCTTTATGTACTTGGTTTGTGAAATGAATGTACCTTTTTCAGATTGAATTATTTTCAACCCAAGAAAGAATGACTATTCTCCTAACATGGTCATCTCAAACACTTTCATCACCTCTACAAATCCCTTGGTCATTTTCTTATTATTTCCACCAAATATGATGTCATCCACATAGATAATTACTATCAAATAATGGTCATCTTCTAAATTTATTTATAGATTACTATCTACAACTCCTCTTTTGAATCCTTGATCCAATAGATACCTTTTCAACTTGACATACCAAGATCTAGGATCTTGATTTAGACCATAAAGTGCATTTTTCAATCTGCAAACATAATCCTCATCACATGATAGTAATATCCCCTTAGGTTATTCTATATACACTTCTTATTCCAAATTTACATTTAAAAAGATAGATTTGACATCCATCTAGTATACCTTGAATCCTTTGAATTTTACATATGCCAAAAATAATCTGATGGCCTCTAATTTTGCTACTACTATAAAGGTCTCCTCAAATTCTATCCTTAAAACATGTTCATATCCCTTGCATACCACTATAGCCATATTCCTATTGAATTCTCCATCATAATTCAACTTGTTTCTAAGCACCCATTTTGTGACAATGACATTCTTGACTTTAGGCCTAGGAACTAGTTCCCAAGTCTCATTCTTCTCTATTTGGTCTAACTCCTCATTCATACCACCATTCCAAATTTGTCTTTGCTTTCTTATATATATTCTTAGGTTAAATATTATATAATAGATCAATATTATCTTTATTTAGATTACGTACCAATCTTCTCCTTGTTTTTATACCTACATTCTTATTGCCATTGATTTAAAATTCATGATTATCTCCTTGAATTTGCGTTGAGGGGCCTTTTGAGTCCTATCTCTCCTCAACTTATTATTCCTCATCAAAATATCTAGCCTCCTCTTCAGTCTTGAAGTCCATATTCTCTAAAGTATCTTTTAACTATGAGTGTGATTTCCTTATCCTATCAATATTCATATTGGTAATTTCCACTATCTTTTGTAACCTCTTGTCATAAAATATATAGGCTAAGATCATTCATGAGTATCCTAAGAATATAACTTCATTAGATCAAGAATCAAACTTTCTTAAGTCCTCATCATCCCTTTTGTTGAAATATTTACTCTTAAATGCTCTATAGTGTTCCATATTCTTAGGTCTATCTTTCCAATTTTCACAAGAAGGACTATTTCGTATAAGTTGGACTCATACCCACTAAAGTTAAGTGGAGAAAAATTTCCCCAATTTTTTTTATGTTCCAAATAAAATGGATTGTTTCAAACAATTTGGGCAATAGATCATTTTGAATGAATTGAACTATTTTGAATAATGTGGACTTATACCCCGTAAAGTGGAGTGGAGAAAATTTTCTCTAAAAAATAAATTTCATATATTCTAAATTAATTAGAGTGTTTAAAACCATTTGGAAATAGATCATTTCGAATAAATTAGTTTTTTTAAAATAAAATGGAGTTATACCCACTAAAGCAGAGTGAAGATCATTTGTTATATTCAAAATAAATTAGTCTATTTTAAATAATTTTTTTATATTTGAAACAAATTGGATTGTTTCAAAGCATTTCGGCATAGATCATTTTGAGTAAATAGGGATAGTTTAAATAATTTAGAAGAATATTTTATCCATAAATAAATAATTTTGTTTTTTCCAAATAAATTAGACTACTTCAAACCATTTGAGCATAGATAATTTCAAATAAATTGGGTCATAGATAATAAATAATTTGAAATTATACCCACTAAAGTGGAGAATATTTTATCCATAAATATCATGTAACTTTTCTATATTGCAAAAAAAAATAATTTAAAACCATTTTGGAGCATATCATTTTCAATAGACTGGACTATTTTGAACTTGTGGTGCCCTTCTAGGCCTTCATATCGATCATTGATCCTTTGAAGTATCTTTCATAGTTGGGACACATGGCAAAATTTGATTGGCCAAATTATGGATGAAAACATATTAGTCTTGAATTTAGTTCATCTACTACATAATAAAATATCACAATGACAATAGTTTTTTGGTTGTTCACTAGGAAAATATTTTGAACGAGTAAGTGTCAATATACTGATTCAATAATTTAAGGTAATCTCCAACCATAAATCAAATTGCACTAGTAACTAGAGCAAAGTAATTCTAAATTAGAATTGATTATTTTGAAATTAATTTAGAACTATTTTTGAAATAATTTAGAATTTATTTGTATGAAACTAATGACAATGTTTATTACTAGAATTATAGTTTATAATCAGTAAATACACTTGAAAGAATCATGCGAAGTTACATCTCTCTAAACATTGGTTCACAACTGCTGACATGAATTTTTTACTTTCTCCCAAGAATGTGTTGACTGACATATTTTTGATTCTCCAATCCTTTTCATCTTTCTGACGTTCATTTCTAGTATATCTACTTGATGTAACATAACTCATTTTCAATTTTTAATTTGTAAAACAATTTTGAGAATTACAATCAATGAACAATGTGTTGGCAATTCAAAATTCATCTTTGAAGGTCCATTTAAAAATACCTTCATCTATTTATTTTATGTTTATATTGAGTGGATTAGAATATTTTTTCTCTCAAACTAAAATAAAATTTGAACTTGTGTAACCCATGGATTTAATGAGTATACTCAAATGATTGTCCTCTATCATTGACCAAATGCCAACGCGAGAACGAGATCGTAGTGTTACCTTCAAAATTTCATTGGAATGATCTCTAATGTACTATGACATATTTTCAATTTTATAATCTTATTTTTTTCTTATATCATTCATTTGCATATCTTTTGTTTTTTGTACAATAAAAAATAAGTCATCCAACCCTAAAATCAATAGTTTTTTAGATGTTTGTTTTAGCTCCTCCTTCAAAATGTCTGCAATTTGTTAAAAAAGAAATGAATAATTTATTAATAACAATATTATATTATAAGAGATATAACATGAAATTTTTTATAAAAATGTTTTACATATTACTAGACTGGTCATTGATATGATTTTGATTTGCATTTCATTTGATTCATTTTTTTTGCATTTCTTTAAATCTTGTAAAGATTCATATTAAAACATATAAAAATAAGTACATGCTCAGGGACTTTGTAAATATAATACTCATTATACATGGATGTACCATTTCTATTGCCAATTTTATAACACACATTAGCATATAAATTTTTTTATTGAATCCTTATAAGTTGACGATGAATGTATCATAATTTGAATAAGTCCAGTTTAGCCATAACTCATTTCTCATAGACATTGATAGGAATTTAACTTGATTATCCAACATCTATTAATATTTTTACAGTAATTAAAGTATTAACTATAAATCTTATGCATACCAGAACATATTTATATGTTTACGTAGCCCATCATAGAAAACAAAATAAGATTTACTCTTTTAAGTTATAGTTCACTATCACTAAATTCAAATGAAAATATAATACACCTTAATTGTTGAACCCCCTTCGTATACTTCCAATAAGACATAAAATTAAAAATTGTTTGAATCAATAGCAATATAATTTTTTCTATCATGTCAATATACTTTATTATTTTTTATTGATAAAGAACACTATCATGGACACTCCACATCAAAATTTATTGTATTGAAGACATAGTATAACATATATTATGTTATTTTAAAATAGATAAATTAAACATGTAAACAACATTGTAATGGGTAAATTAAACTTGTAAACAACATTTTAATGGGTAAATACAACCACATTCACTCTACACAACAATAAAATGAAGCACACATCCAAATCCCAAGCTGATGCAAGTCTATATTTTATTGTCTTCTATAATCTCCTATCCATGAATAAAAATTTAATTATAATGTGTTTAAATAAATATAGTTAATTAATATATTATAGAATTGTATGAAATTGTATAATTATACATTTATTGAAAGGGGTTTTCACCTTTTTTTTGCTTTTTTGTAGTTTGTATTGGTGCACTCTTTCATTGAAACTTTGGTTCTTTATTCCCTACAAATTATTATATAATGTCGTAATTAAAAATTCTCATTATAAATTGATTTGATATTTGTATTTTAAAAATATGTCTTGTGGTAAAGTTTTACCTTGTGTTTTTTCATGAAGCCACTAAAATCCAGAGTTGTGTCATGGGTTGTTGTGTTGTAGACAAAAGTGTTAGAGCTACGTTGTGTACTGTTTTAATCAAGATAGAAATAGATGGAGAAATATTATGTCATTATTATGAATCATTGATAAATAAAACATTATATAATTAAAAAAATATGGATAATATTAATATGTTACCTTCATCGTGTGATGTATCATGTTCATTTATATGATTTTCCATTATTATTGTTTCCTCACTTATATGCAATGTCATTGGTGATACACAATGAAATATTTCTAAGCTATTAGGTTCAAATAATAAATCATATACACCAAAAGATTGTTAATATGTTATATTTGGAAAATGAGGTATGATTTTAAAAAAATTAAAAATGTTATGCACCTAGTACTGATTGAAGTGGTTGTTCTTGTATTGGTTGCTCTGAATTTGTCAAAAAAAATTCAAATTGAACATTAAAACTCATTTTTTATTTAGTTTCTATAATGAAAGATAAATTTATTTTCAACTTCATACAAAAATTCACCAATCTAGCTCTTGTATATACCCCTAGAATGTCATATGCATCTGGATCATTGAACGTAGAGATACGCATCTCCCAAAAGATGGTATCTATATCATTTGTGAATGGCCTTCCTATTTTTTTTGAGCCAATCATTTAAAATGTTTTTATGTCTTTGTAGATGTCAAAACCATTCTCTAATCTACTTTGTTGAAAATGGAGGTAGGAACCTAACAGCTAAAAATGAGCTAGATCCTAACAAAAATAAATACCTATAATAAGTGTCCAATTGAATCCATAACTATCTAGACCCCAGAGTATGACACCTATATCTTACATGTAATGGAAATCACCAACAGGCAAATTCTTAAGAGAGGTATGAATGGTAAGATAATGTTTTTTGTTGTGGATGATGATTACATTGAAGGCCTTGACAATAATTTTTTCAATCAATGCCTGAATAAATAGGTGAATATGTTCTTCCTTAAAAACTTTAGTGAGATTCATAAGATAAATAATTATGAAATTGGTGTTCTCACCAAGAATGAAGATTTCAATAAAATCTTGTAAAATGGATGGCCAAAGACAAGGGGGGCCATAATGGTAGTTGAATATTTCTATATTTGTCCCATCAAGCTAACCTCCATTATTATGTAGATAAATTTTCAATATGATTAATGAATATTGAGATAATAATTCCCATCCTTGTTTGTTTTTTTAAATACTTTCATTCTAGAAACACAAATCATCAAACCTTTTCACAAAAAATTAATAATGCTCCTTTACCTCTTTAGGTGTGATTTTTTGGTTTGGTGGTAGTGTCATATCATGGTTGCTGAAATAATGTATAGTTTTTGATAATATGTTACTTTCTAGCTTGACATTTTTGCACCATTTATCCATGTTATTATACCTAAGGGTTTTCAAGAAGGAAATAGACCCTTTGTCCAATAAATATGCTAGTTTTACTTTTTGTTTATCTAAAAGCCCTTGAATATTTGTAAGTACTATTATACCAATCAGATTTAAATCTTGCTTATCTAAACCAGGTAAAGTACCACTTTCAAACAAATCAAACACCTTATAAAAACAATCCCAAATGGGTTGTTACATGAAATGAAGTCATTTTCTCTCCTACAGTTGTCGTGATGAATAATTCATTTGTGTGAATAAGTGTTTAACTGGTTCATGTATTTCTTCCATATTTTTCTTCACTATTTCAAGATTCTTCCAACCTCTCAGTTTGATAAGGTCACATGTAGATATAAATCTTTCTACAAATGAAGCCTTATAAATTATTTTATTGGCTTCATTATATTGATTACATATTATGTGCACAATATGGAACAAATTATATTTTTCATAAACCTTACCCTCCTAAAAGAACATTTATTTCTCAACAATTGTGTATTGTAGTCCTCCTCTAAAATAATTCTCTATTGTGCTGTAATTATCTATTGGCCATATGTAATTTTAAACTTTACATTTTTTTTTCTATATTATTTTTCACCATTGGTGTGAGTAATTTTATGGCCTCTTTCAATTTTTCATACAAATATGTTTCCCTTTCTTGTCTTCTTTTCTTCAATGTTGATTCTCTCATGTCTATAGGGTATCTTAAATACATGTTTGTATGGTGGTAAGTAGAAATTTTTTCCCCTTGTTCATGTTTTTATTTCAACGTGTTTTGTATTATATTAACCAAATTATTTATGTATATTAACCCAGACATTTGAAGGATGTCATAGCTATTCAAATGAAACCCAAATGTTTCAAAAGAAGGAGAAATATTATTTTTTGCCAACTCCATTTTACTAGGTGTAAATTTAGTGAAAATAGTTATAGGTCGATGGAGAATTCCCTCTTCTCCATTCCATACTTATAGTTGGAATTTAAGGGCATCTTCAAGTTCATCCTTATCACAACCCAAGATTATTCCAATTGAAAAAATTTATTTTCCCGATGTGGTGCTAAATAAGTATATGTCTGGATGCATGTTTGTTAGACTAAATAATTCAAAATACCAATCAATAAGAGGAATTTTATCACCACCATAGAATGGAAGATGTTTATGTTGATTTAATTTTAGTTTTTTTATTTTATATGATACTCTATCCAAATTCTCTTGGAGTGAGGCTTTCTTCTGCCTTTTATCCAAATTATCTTTGATTGAGGTTGCCTTCTGCCTTTTAAGTGTGGTAATTATTTTTTCACTCGAAGACATTTTGTAAAGAAATTGAAAAGATTTAAATATTGATCTTTTGTAAAATGCAAGTTGCATATTACATCAATTCATGTAATTTTTTGTGTGTTTGAGTAGTGATTAAATGTATCAACAAATGTTGATTTTAAACTACAATACAAATTACATATTTAATATTCATAATATATACATTAACTCATACTTTCATTAATAAGGTATAACCAAATCAAAAATAAATTATGTGCACCAATGAATATAATTTGATGGGTAAAGGAAAACATAGACATTATTTTCAAAGCTGAGAGATGAGGGGAAGTATATTTCTAGTATGTGTCAAAATGCCCATCAATAGGTACATTCAAGGTATCTCCTAAGAGACACATTTTAATAATTAACAAGAGTAAAATATTCCTAGATGATCATTCATGCATATTTTGGTTGTGGTGTCCCCAAAATTTGACACTTCAAGATTTTGTGGAATCCCCTTTTTTAGAATTTTTTACATTTTGGTCTTGTTTGTGTCAGTTATATTGCTTAAAGCAGTCTCCTAAATAAAAAACTTGAGTTCTATTAGTGTTGTTTTTCATTTTTTGTTTACTTTCCTTAGTTAATCCTAAATTACTCTAGAGAAATAAAGGCATTTTCTTATAAACATCACTCAAATCCTTTTACTCATCCACTTCAGCACTTAAAGCAAGCTATAAGTAAATTAGCTCATTTGCAGTGTAAATTGGGTTCTCCAAGTTACTTTACTTCCTTAAAAATAAGTTAAGTTATCCCAAGAACCCAACTCACTCCTCATAGACAAATTCAATTTTTTCAAATTACTTTAATTACCAAACTAAATAAGTTAAGTAGTCCCAAAAACCCAACCAACACTTCCTATTTCTAATTACGTTTCCCAATTTACTTTATTGGAAAAATAAAAGGAGTTAAGTTGTATTGAAAACCCAAATACCATTAAATATGCCAAATCAGGATTGTGAAAGTGCTTTAGTTATTTAAATTCATAAGTAATATTATTTGTATTTCACAAACCCAAATTAATCATGAACCTAGACCAAATCAGGATTCCAAAAGCACTTTACTACATTACTTAAAATAGGTAAAGTAATTAAAATAGCCTAATTAAAAAGGAAGTAAGGGATGATGTGGATTTTCCATGATTGTAATAAATTAATTGTAATTTATATAAACTTGAGGAATTCCACCTCATTTCCAAGTCATTCAAACAAGTAATAGCCCCTGCGAACCCTGATCCATGCATTTTTATTCTCTAGAGAAATTTTGAGAATTTTTTTTCTTGACCCATTTGTAGTTGAGGTAAGTAAGTTATTAATAAACCAATTTCAATTTCTTTTTCACTTATTCTAGGTTATTTTATCCCCATTTTCATTTTCTCATGCCACCATAGTTTTTTAACTATCAGTGTTGTTTCACTTTGTTTTCTCTTTCAAATTCTTGGTAAAATTTGTTGTTTTAATTGAAAAGTTGAAATTTCAAAATCTATTATCATGTTTTATTCATGTTAAAAACTTGAAAATAAAAAATCCTTATGTAAGCCCTAGTATTACAATTTCCTTACATATTCGATTTTATCAGTCCCTCTTTCTTACTTTGGCTTTTCGACACTTAGTAACTTGCCTTGAAAACCCTGATTCACAAAGGCCTTAGTCCTTTAGGTTTCTCATCATTTCTTGTTTCATATCCCCTATCCTAAGTAACTGATGTAGGAAACCCTAAACTACATTAAAATATTAATCAATTAGGTTTCCCTTTCCCTAGTACTTGTTTGGGTTTCTTAACCTTCATAACTTTAATTTTTTACCAGAAAGGATCTTCCTACAAAAAACCCAACTCCAAAAAGGCTTATTCAGGTTCCTAAAATATTTTTACTTAAATATTTTGAACTGAAGTAACTCGCTTAAGTAAACCCAAAGTCTTGACCTCGATCAAACCCACAAACCATCATCTAAGACTTGTTTGGGTTTGTTTGCCTCAGTACTTCTTCAATTTTCTTGAACTTACTTCAATATTTTGAACCAAAGTAATTTATTGTTAAAAATCCAAAGTCTTTAGCCCTCGAAATATATAAATTCTAAGAAACTTAAGGCTCATGCTCTTATAAGACCTATTTAAGGGTTTTAAGCTCTATTACTTAAAGGTAAGATACTTAGTATTTTATAAATTTCCAATTACTTAGAAAATAAAACTTGTTTAGAAATATTTCAAAGAATAAAGAGTTAAATCCTTTCAACTTTTTTAAACTAGTTGAAGTAGTTAGTGAGTGTTTAAATAACACTTGTCAATGTCATTAATTTTTTCCAAAAGCTAATGTGTAGATCAGAGAGTTCAAGAAGGTCAGAAGAATAAGTAGTGGAATTAGAAGTACAAGGCAAGATCATTTAGGAGGCCCTAAAGTTAGCACTTGAGGAGATTCTAGAACTAAGAAACAAGGGTAAAGCAAAAGTAAAGAAGGTCAGATTCTAAGAACCAAAAATGAAGTATGAATACAAAGGATACCCCATTGAGTCAAGTATTATTTCTAAACTCACCGAAATAAGTGACACAAACATGGGGCACGTATCTGTGACTGAGATTTTGGAAATATCAAGGTCCCCTATAGAGAATCCACTCTTACACTCCATGACCAATAGTGGGATTCTTAAGGCTGTAGCTTTCCCAAGTTTAGCTTGGTTTCCTAAGTTTGTGTTAGCATTTGTTAAGTACTATGAATATCTAATTAGGGTGGTAAGAAATGATGTTGGAAATGTGGTTGTGAGGTTGGATGTTAAATACCTTAACTACTATTTAAAGACCCCAACCTCATGAAAAATGATTGATATTTCAATGGAGATGACTGAGAAGTAGTGGGAAACCAAAAAAATGGTTTATTAAGATTATCAATACATATTACTTAAAGAAAAAAAAATTAAAGGTTTACCAAGCACATTGTCAGATTAAATTTTATTCAGGAAGTGGATGGCATCATTCATCTTTTGTGTACAATCAATGGACAAAATAATTCCAAATGGTTTTCACCCTAGATGTATGCCTATATTAGAACCATTGACTTAAATTAGATTTTTACTAAGATTGGCTGGGCAATAATGATTAGTGATAACATGGATCAGTAGTTGAAATATGTATTGTATACCTTTGATTTCAAAATGACTTCATATCTTATATATATAAAAAACTCTAGTAGTTCCTTCTCAAGGATAAATACCAATGGTACACTATCAATAGTACCAATATATGAATACTATCCTCAGTTGGTCCTTAAAGAACACTACAAGAATTACATTATAGTAAATGATGGTTTCTTGTATGAGCTTATTTGTAGGTTTGTGACATGTTTTAAGCATTGAAGAGTATCAAATAAGGCATGGGATGTAATCTCTCTATATGGCTACATTTTCATCGAATTTCTTGATTTCTCATATCTCAAAGTAGGAGGTTTGTCAGGACCACCTATCAAGCTGCCAATGTATCCAATTGATAAGTGGATCCTTATCAAGAAAATCTAGCAGTTGAAATTGAGAAAGAGATTATGGGTGAATGAGAAAAATACAATGAAGGATAAATAGAGACTAAGAAAAGAATAACTAAGGAAGTAGATCCTAAAAATCAAGTTTATAAATCTACAAAGGAATCTCAAGGAGAGATGGAAACTAAAGAAGTTCCTTCTCAAGAACTAATAGTTCAAGATAGTCACCAGTAATAGGTAATCATTAATTCTATCACTTCCATGTCAACTGATATCTCATCTTGGTTGGCTACACAAACTACTCCTGGACCAAAGGAAGTGATGAATCTTTAGGAGATAAATTTTCAATTATTGACAAATGTAGATAAAAGTGGCAAGAAACAAAAATTAGATAAAGTAACTTCAAAGTTACTAATTGAATCTTCAGGCCAAAAGTTTGCCAAGTTAACAGTTGCTCCCCAGGGAATGAGCAAACAGGAAGTCACTAGGAGTGACTTAAATTTTACAATAATACCCCTTGGAGAAGTAACAACTGATAATTTGAAGGAAGAAACTCAAACTTTAATTGATTATCTTTATAATAAGATGGATGAAGAAAATTCTGCCAAGGCAAAGCTAATGGAACAGAGTGCACAACTATGTGAAATAATTGCTAATGTAGACAAATATTTTCCCCAATAATAAATTACCTCATGAGAACCAATTAAGCATAATTAATAGCTGAGGTAGAGCAAATATGGGATATGGCAAGGGATACAGATAAATGGATAGATAAAATGAAGCAAAAAGACCAAGAACTCTTCCCAAGCGTCCTAGATTTTCATCAAGAAGTTTTGAATAAGATAGTTAAAATAAAAGCAACAAGAACTAAGTTGGAAAATGTGAATGGTATTTCCAAACTCCAATAGGAAATTGAATAAGTAACATTAAATTTAAGTGAGAAAATCCTATTTGAAGAACAAATAGCTCCTTCTACAAAGAAGGTGAAACAAGAAGATTATCTCTTATCTTTCCATTTGAGCATATTATTGGACATGGAAGAGGAGATGAATAAATTATAAGAAGATGCATATATTATAAAAGTTGATCTTCAATATACCCTTTTTGGTTTCACTAGTATCTAGTCTAGTGATAATGTTCTAAGAACTATAGATTAGTTAAATGAACAATTGAGGCAATAGATATACAAAGCTATAACACTTTTCACAACCAAGTCAATCAAAGATTTGAATAAATATGGGAAGGAACTATAAAGGCTTGAACCAAGGATTGAGAGAGTGAAATCTCAATGTAAGAGGATAGAGAGAGAAATGTTGAGATTGGAAATAGAAATACATTCCATTGTAAAAATAGATGATATAGCAATCCAATAAATGATAGCTCAGTACATAAAGTACAAATAAAAATGTAGAATCTAGATTCATGAAGTAGACTCACCATAGCCTAAATCTTGAGCAATTCTTCTTCTTCTCTTTTTCTCTTCTTTCTTCTTATGCACTCTACGAAGAATCTTGTTTGCAATAATCATTATGCAAAAGTAATAACATTTTTATGATTTACTTGTTAATGTAAAATTACATTTTTAAAATTTAATAACTTAAGTGATTTGGATAAAATTCCATTACTCATAGTCATTTTGTAAAAGTAAGTTACTTTATCTAATTTAATGCCGCATGCAAAGTGTTTGTAATCAATCCAAATGAGGAGTTCAGAAAGTGCTACATGTCACTGATCATTGCATGACATGGTGGAGATATTTAAGGAATTTTTTATTCAATGGTTCCCAATTTTAATGTAACACATGTGAATTGAAGAATTTGGTTCTTATTAGAATTAAGTATCTTGAAACTGTACAAATAGATGAGTAGACCTATGTGCTAGAGGGGGAGTAATTTTTCTTTTGGAAATTATATAAATGGTTTAAGAAATCCAAGACTTTGATTTTGAGCTAATCAGGTTATTTTGTATAATTTTTGCTAAAAAATAATAAGAAAGAGAATTTTTTTGGAGAACTTTTCATCTGTGAGCTTAATGAAGATAAATGTGTAATCTTTGAGTTATCTTTAAAGCTATATTGAGTTACCTTCAAAAACTTTTGTAATATTGGGTGATAATTTAAAAGATTTTGTAATACCTTTAAGGAATAACTTAGGAGATTCCTTTAAAACATGCACAAGAGTGGATTTCCCCTTCAAGATATCGTGTAGGAGATACTTTTCATACAAGCACAAGATTGGATTTCTCCTTCAAGGAACATGTGGAATTTTCCTTTACATAGAAAGCACTACTAGGTGATATTTTGAAGGCCTTTGTAATACCTTCAAGGTATCTCCTAAGAGATACCTTTCAAACATGTAAAAGAGTGGATTTTCCCTTCAAAATATCACATAGGAGATACATTTGAAATAGGCATAAGAGTGGATTTATTCTGCTAGGAGCAAGTAGAATTTCCTTTACATAGAATGTGTTAGTGCCCAAAATTGCATTAAAACAATTGGACACTATCTAGTGAAGTTGTTTGAGTCTTGCCTAAACTGAGTATTGAATTTTGTGTCATGCATCCTTTATCCATCCCCAAGTGTTCCTTTGGTAGGTTTGATTTATTTAAAAATTGGTTAAGTCCCTTATATACTTCTATGTATGTAAAAAATGCTTATCTATTATATTGTTCAAGCCTTCTATAGTGTATGCGGGTACATTTAAGCTCACACTAAAATATATGGTTGTTGCTTCAATATTAAATAAAAATATTTCTAAGTTCTCATATAGAAAGTCCATGTTGCACCTTAAAATTATCTTAGTGACTAAGGTGTGGAATTGTTCGATGAACCAAAAAAGAGACATGTGGTGGTCTTGGGGGAGCCTTTATATAATTATATTATGAAAGTCTATTTTTTCTGAAAAGAACAAGTGGAATTTCCTTGACAAAAACATACAATCATGTAGAGGGAATAATATGGGGCCTACCTAATTAACAATTAGGCTCTTTACAATATTTTATGGTTGTTGATCTCTCAATCTGACAAAGTGCATGAAGTTCATGATCTTGGGAGGTCCTAGAAGAATGCCAAGTTGCATTCTCACATTCAAAGGTAGAAACCTAACAAAATTAAATTAGACATTCACACTTAGATCATTTGACATTTGTGAGAACATATTTGATGGTAGCAAGATCATCAAATTTAAGTTAACTTAACTTTCTTGCCTAGACAAAAGGGAGTCCTAAAAGCTTGATGCATGAAATAATAATGAATTTTAAAGACTTTCAGTGGCCAATGATATTAAATTACCAACATTGTAATCAATGGCCCACACTAAATCCATCGATCTTAATCCAATAGTGCAAAACAAAAGAATAATTCAAAGTCCAATGATTGGATGACCCTCTGATAAATACAAAAATTTCCATGAGAAGATAGCCAAATTAAGGCCACATAGGATACATATGGGCAATAGATGATAGAACATGGAAATTAAAAGGTATAAAGGTGAGTATAATTGAGATCTTAAGGCATTAGTGAGCCTAAATACTAGCTAGCTTTGCCATTAAATCCCTATAAGCCTAAAACTTGCATAAAAAAGGAAACTGTAAGTAGTTGAACTATAATTGAAGTCTGTGAATTTATTCCAAGTGCAAAGAAAAGCATTATCAAGTGATATTTTTAAGGACCTTATAATACCTTCATGGTATCTCGTAGGAGATACCTTTCAATCATAAAAGTGGATTTCCACTTTAAAGTATCTCATAAGAGATACCTTTCAAGCATGAAAGAGGAGATTGAAAGAGTGAGCACATAATTATTATTTTAAAAAAAGGGTTTTTAAATTATAACACTATAATTTTATAAAAATATACAATAAATATACTTTGAAGTACTCTACGTATATATACTTAAACCAATTTTTAATAAAAAAATAATACAATTTTTAAGAAAATGTGGCAAGCTCAAGGAAGCCCTAGGTTAGCCTAGATAGTAGTGAGCCCTATTGTAAATCTTGGTATAAAATTAAAATAGGTCAAAGGAGTCAAATGGGTGTATAAGAAAAAAATGGGTAGACTCAACTACTTGTAGTTCAATATGGGAATACTGCTTGTTTGGTTTAAATTCTATGCAAAATAATCACACAATAATTACTTTGCACTTTTTTTGATCGTTTTGATCATCTGATGAAAATTAATCAATTGCATAGATTTAGCCAATAATCCATGCAATTCAAATGTCCTTCTTTATAAATCAATCAACATGAATAATTACTCAAAATTCATTTCAATTATTCATAAAGTGGTGAGCCATTACAATCCAAAAAAAATGTTAGCCCCATCCATGATAATAGAAAACATAAGATAATATAAAATCATGGCTGAAATAATGAAATGATGGAGATTACTATGGTTATTTAGTGCTTGATGATATTTATTATTATTTATTTATTACTTATTTTGTGTGTAAAACCAATAGGGACCCAAACAATGAATGTTAGGATGATTCAATCTAACATTTTTTAATAACTACAATCAAATAATCTTAATAACTAATATATTTAATAGTTTCAAATTTAAAAAAATTATAGTTAATCATCTAGACCACCCAAAAGGACAAATTTATAACCTGACAAGGACACATTGATGTCTAAACACTCTTTCCACTTGGAATATGGTGAGACTAAGGACCTTATAATTTGAGTAATTATAGTATAGATTAGTAATTAAATATGTGTTTAATGCATGAGATTAAATTAGATATGATGAGATTTACTTTACATGATTTATATGTTCATATAAATTAATATTTTAGGAAGGTTAATATATTTTATGTTCCCATTGGATTTCAAAATCCTATTTGAGTAGCCTCATTGGTGTAGAAAATCTCCAGTAATCACATCATAAGAAATAAATCCTTGTTTAAGTAATCTTTGAACATGTGAAATTAATGTGAGATTAAAATGGTTCTATTAGAGAAATTAATTAAATTAATGTGATAAAGATTAAAATTGTGACATTTGAATGAATCATATTGTGCCAAGGTGCCGATGATGATACATTTTATAAATTAATAAAGGCTTCATTCTTGACTGGAATGTCATCATATAGGAGTGACCTATTTTTTTACATATAAATAGAATGTAGGATGTTTAATATATTTTGACATTAGTTTTATTATGAAATTATAAATGCCAAAGCATCAAATAAAATGGCAATTGAGTTTGAACTAAGTTTGGCTTATTAGTGGATCAATATCAAAACACATGTGAAGATCACCCTACCATAATGGTAAGGTGATTTTGGATGCAATAAACCTTCACTCCACAATATTAATGGTGATTTTATTCTTTTGAGGAATTATATTTTATATTTAGTAATTACTCTTTCAGTAAGTTTTTTTTTTGCATATGAAAGAGTTTTAATTTTAAGGAAATTTTGATAGGCATGGCATCATTACAGAGCTAGAGATTCTGCTATTGTAAAATTGGATGATAAAAATTTTGATGATGAAAATAGGATTTTGAAGGCTAGCATGGAAATTTTGAAGCCCAACATAGAAAATTTGCATCCCAAAATGCAAAAAATTGAAACCTGACATGGAAAATTTGAAACATGGAAAATGGAAGTTCTATTATTGTGAGTCTTGAAAATATCTGTAGATGTACAAGTTTTCTAAAGTAAAATCAGATGCTAAAAATTTTGATGATGAAAATCAGAATTTTAATCCCAACATGGAAAATTCGAAGCCCGACATGGAAAATTTCAATCATGAAAAATGAAAATTCTACTATTTTGAGTATTTTAAACAACTATACCTGTACAAGTTTATGCATTGTAAATAATATGTAATAATATTTTAGGTAAATTTAAGATATGCAAATTTTATGTTTTATTACTATAACTCTACCCTTCACTATTTCATCTCTTTTTACATTTTTATTTTGAGCATTTCCAACACTATTGTTTGGTATGAATTATCCCCATAGTCTCAATATTTTTCTTTAATTAGTATTGTTAGTTGTTTCCCTCCTAGGCCTGCACATTCTATTTTTTTCCATAGAGAGAAATCAGACTTGAGAATTGGTTGACCTTCCAAAAGGAAAAATGGTCAAAGGAGTCAAGTGGGTGTATAAGACAAAAAATGGGTAAACTACACCAGTTATAAATCAATATGGTTATACTCCTTGTTTGGTTTAAATTATATGGAAAATAGTCACACAATAATTAATTTTCAAATTTTTTGATCATCTTAATCATCTAGTGAAAACTAACCAATTGCATAAATTTAGCCAATAAACCATGCAGTCCAAATTTCATTCCTTCTAAATAAATGAACATGAATAGTCATTCAAAATTAATCATAATTGTTCATTAAGTGTTGAGCCATTACAATAAAAAAAATGTTAGCCCCATAATGTTAGCCCCATTCAAGATAATAGAAAACATAAGATAATATATTAGATAGTCTTCCATAGCTTTATACTATGGCATTTACTAGAACAATTGACTATACCCCCACCTGTAATTAGGATTTAAAATTTTGGAGCTCAGTAAATGAAATAGTTCATTTGAGTATCTAACTTACTATTGATGAATTTGTGTGTACTCCCAGAGTAAATAAATATATTTGACTTATATTTATTAAGAAAACTGACCACCTTTATATTTGGAGGATTACTAATACCTAAAAGTTCATGACAAGAAATGGTAGGTTGGGAATATTAAGATTCATCCTTAGGTTCTTATAGACTGTTTATGTTTGTCTATGTCAAGGATGTAATGAAAATAACATAATAACATTTTTCAGATTATAGGGACAACTAGAATATGGTAATGACACCTTGGGGATTCACTTAGTTTTGATGGAAAGATTATGTGCTTACAACTTACCACCTTCTAGTCTAGAAATAGATCATACTGTAGGGACAACAAGAATATGGTAGTGACACAATCTACCTAAATTTGTTATGATGTAAACTACTATGTATTTTCCAATATAAGCCCAAACTCTTAAACAAATAAATGGATATACACAACGAGCATTAATCTAAAGTGATTCACGTCAAAAATTACCAAATGAGGGATTAAGGTAGGGTAGAAAAGAAAGTTCCCTTGCAAAAATAAAGACTAATAGATCTCCTTTGATTTATGTTAGCAACCCAAAAAGCATTAAGTTGAAATCAGACTACTCAGATGTAATTCATATCTGGACTAACATTGGAATGATCTAAGGCTATGGGATACTTGTATTTATACTAGACCTCCAATTGTGAGGCTAGCTCCTCAGAATATGTGAATTTATAATCAATCACTAAAACTTTTAGATGTTTGTATGAAAATATTAAGGAATAAACTAAAATTATTCTTCATACATAATAAGATCGTATGAACTTTGAAAATATGCAAAACCTTATTGCTTCAATGTCTTGACTATCAACATATTTTATAAGTCCTTTAAGTAGTTATAGGTCAAGATTTATGGAATTAAATATTCAACTCTGTTTGGCTCCTTGAGGTCTCTTCCAAAGTCCACAACTTAATGCATTCCTTTTAGACTGTTATCTTCTTAACATGTTCACCAGTATTTCATTATGGAAACAAACCTATCCTATATAGACCACTATGCATGATGTGATGTCCTTTGTATGGAATATGACAAGGTATAAAGATGATTTGGGAGTTTTGACAATACACAAAGTACCCATGAGTTTATCTATCTATGATTATCTCTTAATAATCTCATTACCCTGCTTTAAAGTCTATACCTTTAAAGTCTCCATTAAGAATGGTTCAGCCACTTGAATATAACAGTGCTCTTGAAGTTAGCTATAGATTTAAATTTGTGTTTATTTATCCCTATTTAAACCTCACATGTATCCTTATTTATCTCTATATTGTGGTTATTTATCTCAATAATTCACTCATTTGATGGTCCAAATAGCCTCCATAAGCCTAGAAAATGTCTTAAGACTACCAGACCCCTGACTATAACATATTTTGACTTGAAACCAAGCCTATAGGTGTCTCATGGCCACTTTATTGATTAATTAAAGGATGATTTATTGGGATATTTGATGCACTTATTATTCTCCATATGTCACCAAGGAACAAGCAGAAAGTAAGAAACTCAATTTTGAGTCCTAAAAGACTTGGGGCTAGAGTAGTTTATATAACTACTACTGGAAATAGAAAAAATAACAATTATATGATCACCAATTTTAAAGTCTGATAGTAGACCCTATTATAATGACATCAGATATTTATGTAGTGACACTTATTTTTGTTAATCTTTGTAAAATTTTTTCAGTCTTTTCTAATTGTTCCCCAAAATGTAAATGAATAATGGATATTTACAACATAACCTATACTAAAGTGATTCATGTGTGGATCCAATAGTGAGTAGGGTAGGGAAAAAAAGATATTGTGCTCAAGATGATTGAAGACACTGATTTTTCTAACATTTGAGGCAAAAACACATGAAACTATCATCTACCATTTCTAGCATAATTCTCAAATCTAAATAAATGTAGTTTAAGATTAAGAGGAAGGAAATGCATATGTCTAACAACATACTTTGCATGAAAATTACTCGCTCACACTAAATTACATGACACATTAGATTATAAATGAGAATAAAATAGAGAAAGTATACTATCAAATTAGTCACCCTAGTGTTAAACTCAAGCGAAAAAATGCATATAATGTCTGTTATTACCAAATTATTGTTCAGAAAATAAACTATTACCCATTTAAAACTATGATAATTAGAAATAATAGAACACACATAAGAGAACACTATAGATAAACTCTCAAATTATTTGGCTTCTTATATTAATTATGGTAATAACTATTTTCAAGTTAAAAATAAGGGGGAAACCCCTATTTATAGGCTCAAAAATGCCTAAGACAAGTTTACATGCACCCAAAAAAGGCACCCAAATACAACCAAGTGGCTAAAATGTAAGTATAAGACACTAATTGATCAAATTTCATGACCACTTTGGCTTGTTGGATTCAATATTTGTGCCTCTTCTTCATCACTTTATACAATTGTAAGTCACTACTCTCATGGTAATTATAATAGAATTTTTCCTTGTGTAAAGTTTCTTTATATTCCTGTCAGCCAATGACTGCAAATCCCCCATTGATAACTCAATTCCCTATTGAGAGTCCTTGAGATCAATGACATTTGGATCTAGTTGATCCAAGCTTTCTATAGCAGCTTCAACCAATATATGTAGAGACAAGTGTAGGAAATTGAGAGGGGCCATGTCAGCTAGCTTCCCCTTTCTCAGAGCTCAGAGGTAGGCTTTGTCCACTCGGAGTAACCTATAGTATAGGTTTGTGTGCCTTGTTCCTAATGAGAATAACATTGTCTTCTTCCTCCTCTTTTGCTTCCTCATAGTTTACATTAAACATGCTCGCATCAGTTGGTGGGAGTTTTGTATTCAAAATATACTCTTTCATATTCTCCTTATCAATCCTCATTTATAGCTTGATATTCTTCCTTGTCACATTTTTAAGGACTACCTCATCATTCATTGCATCAATGTATATAAATTCATGAACCTCTTATTGGTGCTTATATTCCATAGCCACATCCTTTTTGAATTGAAGAAGGGCCTTGTAATGAAATTATTGGGGTACCATGCCCTGAAATCATCCTTAGGCAATACATATGAGTTTCTATGTCTTACAACTACTACAATGTCCTGCCACTTTCTAATTTTGTTTATAAACAACTTGTAAGGATACCTTGAAATAAATTTACAATTGTATGCATGTTTAAGGTATCTCTTAGGAAATATATTGAAAAAAAATTCTAATAGTGTGCATAAGTGTTCTTTCCAAATAAATAGTTATCATGGTTATATTAAATCCATTACAAGGACATTTTCAATCAACATGAAAGTTATTCCAAGGACATTTGAGGTATCTCCTTGGAGATACCTAGAAATAAAATTCCAATCACGTGCATGTTCAAGGTATCTATTAGGAGATATCTCGGAAGAAAATTCCAACAATGTGCATCAAGGTTATGAACCTAATAGAAAGTTGTCATGGTTATATCAAATCTTTTGAAATGAACTTTACAATCAGCATGGAAGTTGTTACAAGGCCCTTCGATGTATCTTCTATGAGATACCTTGAAATAAAATTCCAATCATGTTCATGTTTAATGTATCTCCTAGGAGATATCTCAAAGGAAAATTCTAATAGTGTGCATCAATGTTCTTGACAAATAAAAAGTTGCCATGGTTATATGTAATTCTTTACAAGGACCTTTTCAATAAAAATAGAAGGTATTGAAATTCCCTTATAGGTATCTATTAGGAGGTACCTTTAAATAAAATTACAATTATTTTCATGTTCAGGGTATCTCCTAGGAAATATCTCGAAAGAAAATTCCAATAGTGTGCATCAGTGTTCTTACCAAATAAAACTTTATCATTTTTAAATATATTCCCTTATAATGACATTTAAAATAATTATGGAAGGTATTCAAAGGTACTTCAAGGTATATCCTAATATATACCTTGAAATAAAATTCCAATCATGTGCATGTTCAAGGTATCTCTTAGGAGATATCTCGAAAGAAAATTCCAATAGTTTGCATTAGTGTTCTTGACAAATAAAAAGTTGTCATGGTTATATATAATACCTTAAAATACCTTTGAAATCAACATGGAAGGTATTCCAAGGACCTTAGAGGTATCTCCTAGGAGATACCTTGAAATAAAATTCCAATCATGTGCATGTTCATGGTATCTCCTAGGAGATATCTAGAAAGTAATTTCCAATAATGTGTAGCAGTGTTCTTACCAAATAATTAACAATTTCAGTATTTATTCAAAACTAAAAAAAGCCTTATAATATAAAATGAGAATAAATAATTAAAAATATATTATAATTTAATAGAACACCACTCTCTCTTCAAAGTTTGATAGGACAACAATGTACATAAGGTAAATTGCACAGATACCCAATTCAACCTCTCAAGGGAGGCATTTGTTAAAGTAGAAAATGCTTCAAAAACTAACTCGTAAACTCTCTATTATTATAAATGAATATCTTTGGTCACCCTTTATGGTCATCACATCTGCTACTTATAGCCCAAAAATATATGTCATGGGTTATAACCACTTCCACAGATTCTAACTACATGTCCATAAATTTTAGATCCAAAACTTACATGCCACTATCGCTGAACAACATGGTATCTAATTTAATCATTTCAGCCAATTATTTATTTTATTTTGTTTCAACTATTGCTCCCATTTGTCTTTAACATGCAATCACATAAAGCTTGGACACATTGAAGCTTTCATGACTTTTACCTATTTGACTATTCCTTCCTTTTCATATCACAAATCTCTTAGCTTTCTTAGATATTTTGGTCTTTGGGACTCACTGTGTTGACACATGGTAGCTTCATGCTAAAAGAGTCCTTTTGATATTTTATTTCCCTTGGAAGAGCACCAAAGTTAGAAGTGACATCATTCACTTTATTTGTGTCTTAAATATTTTCTCCTCTTTAATAAAAGAGACTCCTTTGAGGTTTAGTGCTCAGCACTATATTTTACATTGTGATCCACACCGTCAATTTGCCACTGACCTTTTAAATCCAAAAATAATCACTATTTATCCATGTGGTAGCTCTACACTTAACAAAGGCTCTTTGATATTTGACTCTCTTTAAAAGAGCACCAAAGTGATAAGTGGAAACGTCCACTGTCATCAGAGTCTTAAAGCCTTTTTGAGGATTTTTTTAAAAAAAATCATTTAACCCCATGAATTGTAAAGACCCAAAATGTTATATAGCCACCTATACTTAGTTGAAAAATATATATATGCATGTCCCAAGTATATAATAAAATATATAATTTTAAATCTATAGTTCATAGATACTAACTAGGGACTCCGTGCCTCTATGGAATAACTTTCACAAAATGCTCAAATCAAAATTTGATCAAAATTGCTTTCATTGTAGCTCACTCAGAGATTTTACAATGTGGGTCACAAATCGACCCACTCTACCTCTGATGGATATTGTCACTTATGTATAGATTGGAAAGCTTTGTCTAGCTCTATCATCTCCTTGTGGGAGAATGTTTGGAGGTTTACACCACTGAATGCAACTAGAATTCCAATTTTTCAATTAGAATCAAAATGGTCTCTACCTCTGTGACTATTGAAGAATCAATGAGGGAAATGAAAACTATTTGATCATTTTGTTTTGTGACTACAAGATTTTGAATCTAGTCTTCCATTAGCACCATGTTGTCATCTGGGAAATGATAATGGAGTCCCAAATGGGCCAATTATTCAATGTGCCCTTTGATCTCCTTTACTCATTCATTAAAAATATTAAGTAGATTCTTGAATTTGGATGTATCATTGTTGCATCTTAGAAACTCACTTACCTTTCCTACTGTTTCCCACCTATCTGTGAGTCTAGCTACCTATAGATTTTCATCAAAATTATCATATAACTTTTGAATCAACAACTCTAATTCAAGTACCTTGATAGAAACAAAAATTAGGATATTCTCCATAAAGCAGTTTAATTTTATACATAAAGTATGAGCCTCAAATAAAAAAATTAATGCAGGCTTCAAGTGGGTCATGTCTACTATTATTATATTTTAACAAGAGACATAGATTTCCTTGACCATGGCCACAACTCTATCTGATTGGGGTTATTAGGCTAAATTTGCTTTCAATTTTATCACTTCTTCCTTGGAGTCCTTGAAATTTTCCTGCCAGTAACCCTTTTTTACCTTGGCAGCATTTAACTTCTACTGTAGCTGAGCAGATTTAACTTCTTTATAATTAAATCTCTTCTTAAGGAAACTCTTTTCTTGTTCCAATAAGATAATTAAGGATTTAGGTACGTTGAGTCCCTGCTATAGGGACTTCACTTTATCTTTTGAAGTCTTCATGACTTCTTTAGACACTGCCTCCTTAAGATCCTTATTAAGCTGGGCCATCTCCTTTTCCTTGGCCTTGAGCTCTAAATAAATATAGCTCATAGTTGTCTGTGCCTCTAGCAAACCTAATTATGCCTTCTATAGCTTGTTGGAGACTTTAATATAGTCTACGATAACCATGGACATAGTTTCATTCATAAGCTCCACTTTATCTTGGGGTTTGAACTAAGTCAGATCCATGGCTACCGCACTCATTATGTAGTCTTTAGACTACATTTGCTTCAGTGGCTTGTTTACAATTAGTACTATGTGAATGATAGTGAGGGTATGTTGTTCATGGTAAAATAGTGACCTTTTTTATTGTGTTGTCATTGATCTACCCTCCTTTTTCCTCTGTTTCTCCCTTTTTTCCTCTCTTTCCCTCTCAATAATGTTTTATTGACAATGGAAGTCCATGGGAGAGGTCACTACACCACTAGAGAAAGGAGACCCATGGGGTAAACCATAAGGCATAGTGATTACCTATTGGTGTTAGTCTTATGAAGAAGATGGGATTTTCAAGACCCTAGGGGAAAAGCTTAGTAAATTTAATGGTTGGGAAGCAAATGGGAATGAGGAACCTGATGGAATTAATGTTTGACTCAGCATAGCTTAGAAATGGATAATGTTAAGGCATGCAAATGAGGTGGCATTAATGTTTGAGTATAAAATTTGGGAGGAGTCATGTACAAGGTGGTAGATGCCTATTTTTCCTTATCCCCTTCTTGAGACTCTACATTCTATTTGTTCCTTTGAGGGCTCTCTACAAGATTTTCTATTTCCATTTGGGTTGTCACAAGTTGTGACAACTGTAGAACCTCTTCTGCTGATAATGTCACTTGGGAAGAATCTAATGGGGGCTCAACAATAGGGGTTTCAGATGCAGACTGGATCACCCATTACTTTTCCAACTCATTGATATATGGTGGCTAGTTTGAAGCTATATGTACTATTTCAAATGTCTCTACCTCTTATGTCTCTTTTTTGGCTCAAAAAGGTTACTTGTATCTGAGCTAGAAGCAGCAGTAACATGAGCATCATCCCATAATTTATCCCATTCCTGATCTCTAGCTACATCTTCAAAATTCATCTTAAATTCACAAATTTCATACCTTTACTTCCAATAGGAAACTATTTTATCTTGATCCCCCCTCCCTAACCAAGGCCCATCTCAAAATTTTTGCCATAACTTTTATTGTTTCATAAGTATGAAGGGGAAGATAAAATGACTCTCACGGTGGAAGTGGGATATCCTAAAGCTCAACATACACATCTAGGGTATATTTTTTGGGGGACCTTTTGTCCTCAAATAATTTCCTTATCTCATGCTTGAAGGAAGCAAGGACCTTACTCTTGGTGAGATAAAAAGTCATGAAACCATCTAGATCATATTTCCATGAATCTTGAATGAGAACCAACCCATATATAACTAGTTTCTTTATTGAAATAAACTCTAATTTCCTCTTGACCACTTTAATACCACCTCTGGTTAATGGGATGACATAGAAGACCCTCTTCTTCCTCCCTGATCCAAACTCAAAATCTATGGCCACTAATTTTTTGACCACTTCTAGACCCACAAATTTATCGATCAAACCTTGGGAAGCATAAAAGACTCTTCCTTAAAACCATGGACCCTAATAAAAAATGATGAGCTCTAAATAAAAAATCATAGGGGTATTGGGCATTAGACAAGATGGTCATGACAGAATCATTCATTCTATTACTTATGCCCTCAAGATCCAAATCCCCTAATAGTGGTGCTACAAAACACTCAGTAAACTCATAAACATCCAATGACTTTGATAACATATGAGTCCATATAGATATAGTGATAACGTTTTGAGGGTTTACTACATCTGGGTCCTATAGGGTAAAACTTATATGTTGTTGAAGAAATTCGGTATTGTAATATAAAATGAGGTGGAATAGATATGAGGAATACCTAAAAGTGGGATGTGCCTTGAACTTTGCAATTTAGTGGCACAAGGAGTAGGCAATATGCTCTACAAATTTGAACATTTATACTTGTATCCTAAAAATAGTCCTCGTTCAAAAAAGAGCCACCAATTGCCAATCATGCACCATTTTATCACTCTATTCTCCAAAAATAAAGGCAAACATCGAACATGCATCTTGTGACTCTTGAGTCAACATGCCCAAATTAAAAGGTAGGGGATGAGGTCTAGTATTATCTTCTACTAGACATAATTCCTTGTTTAAGAAAAGTTATTTTTGGTACACTTGAGACCAGACATGTCTTAGTTTAGACATATCATAGAAGTTGGTTGAATGATCATTCTATAAACATAGCAAGTGATGGATAGCTTATGGGTTGATCACTACTCTGATCAATCCCTTTTGAATCATTGCATTATCATAATAAAAATTTTGGGCACATAAGTCCACTAATTCTAGGTATGGGTGAAATGTTGGCACCATGTATTGGGTTAAACCTAAGGTCCAAACCCTCATACAAAAATTTTTAGACTTGGTTTGATTTAGCATTCTTACAGGTGCTACTTCCCTTAGGGTCTTAGTCTTTTTGGTCAAAAAAGGGTCAAAAATCTCATCTACATAATCAAGAATGAGGGAAGAATTTCTGTAAATACCTTTCATTACTTCTTTTGTTCTTGGGTAGGTAACTTTGGGCTATGTGGGAGTTGAGGCATAAGACTTTGATGATGCTGATGTAGCAGCCATTTTCTTCTAAGACTCTTATTTGTGAGGATAGTATTCACTACTAATTATCTCAAAACTTTTATCACTTAGACTTAGAAAATATATTACAGTTATTTGCTTAGATCTTAAGAATTTTTTTCTCAAAGGTGATGAAAATGATACTCAAAATCTATTTAAAAACTATTGCCTCCATGAAACGTGAATTAATGACTCTCCTTGATGAAATAGTTATGTCTCATTGAAAGGATCTTAATTTGATACTCCAAGGCATCTATCATCAAATCTTCAAGATCCTTAACTCAAAATTTGGATCTGAGTGAGAGGTTTGAATCATGAAATTTGGATTAAGTATTAGTCATCCCACTTCTATATGATTAGACTTGTAAAAGGTGAAGTGTGGAAGAGAAATGATGAGCATTTCATATAGCTCATCATATTTATACAAACTATCCCTATACTTTTTCATTTAGTTATATATTATACTATATTTAATAGTTAAAGCTTAACCTATGTAAGATATGAATGCAATTATTTCATTCAGTTTGTATGTAATTTATTGTTGATTCTTTACCTTGTTATTGTGTCTTACTTGGATGAATAACACAGTTTTGAGTACATAAACACATCCCATGGATGAGGTAATTTTGAGTAGAGGAACACATCCCAAGTATGGGGTAATTTGGAGTATAGAAAAACATCCCAATGAGGGGAAAATTTGAGAAGGGAACCCACTTTTTACAACTCTTTTAGCTAAAATATTGAAGATTTAGAAAGCAAGCTATAAAGATTAAAAGCTCAAAGGAAACTCCAAATAAACTATAGAATTACTCTGAATAGGCTATGCATGTGCTCCAAATACATACACATTATGCTCTAAATAAGTATATGAATGCTCTTAAGATATGTACAGGGTGATCAGAAGCTATTTACTAGATGCTCTAAAGATATCTAGATGTGCTCCAAAGACTAAAAAATTATGTGTAATACATGTTGTCAAGAGAAATTAGGAGCATTTCACTACAAAACTTATTTTTGAAAAAAAATAAAAAATTGATTGGATGCAAATGATAGTTGGAAACCAAAGAAAAAGGAGCATACATATAAATATTCAACCCCCTCTTGCTTCCCACCCCTAAAAAATTGCTCCTAAACAATATTTTATCCTATATAATAGGTACAAATATTTTATAAGCAATTTTTTAATATATAATGATGCATGGGACCCCTCTACCATATAATATCAATGCACTAGGGAAAATTTTTCCACCCCAAATAATAATGCTAAGTGTTATTCAATCATTCATTCATTAAATTTTATGAGGGAAAAGTTTGCCACCCCAAAAAATGACTTTTCAACTTAGTCTAAAATAGAAACAATTCAACTCAAATAATAATCACGCCAAAATGAATTTTCAACTCAATCTAAAATATAAATAATTCACAGTATCTGAATAGAGCCAACATATGAATGATGCAACAGGATAGAGATGGTGGAACCATTAAAACCCTTTTGCATCATGACACTTTTTTACTATGAATATTTGCTTATAGTTAATTAAAAAATGTTTGATTTCACCTCACATTCACCATTTGGGTCCCTATTAAATACAAGAGCTAAACAATCCTAATCGCCACCATTTCATTATCTCGACCATTTCATAACAAAACCCCTGGTCTATTATAATCTCACTAATTTCATAACTTAAATTAATAAATAATGAATAAAAGTTTCATATCAAGCCAAACAAATAACACATTTTAGATATAATAAAACAATACATTACATATTAGATTAAATAACTGATAAGAAGCACCTGTAAAAATGATATTGAAAAATGGGGTCAAAGCTTTCACCACTAGCGCCACACGTATAGAAATGATAGTGAAAATGGGGTCAATGCTTCCACCACTAGCGCCATAGTTAATCTAATAGTCAGTGAATGTTTTTTGGCCTTCAAAAGGGAGAGAGAAAAACTAAGATAAATTAATGGAAAGATAAAAAGATAAACTTAACCCTAATTTTGAAGTACGTGGGAAAATTATTTTAAAAACATATTTTCATATTATTATTTAAACATATTAAATAATTAAACATATTAAACATTTAAACATGATTAAATTATGTCATATGGATTTGACTCCTTAATTTTTAGCCCCCACAGAATACCTTTGAGATAATTATTAGATTTACTAATACAAATACCTGTGAGAGTGAGTCACCTTTATTGAATTAACAAACTATTAATATTTAGAGATGAATTCGACCCCAAAATGGTAATTAAAATAAATGATTCAAAATCATACCCAGTAACTCAAAACCTAGACTTCAAACATAATTTTGTGAGGTTATCTAAATTATGGTTAAGTGAGGGCATAACTAGTCTATACCATACCAATCTATAAACATTATTAACTTTTCATTCTTGACAACAAGTCACCATGTGATATCTAAATTCAGAGTCATAGTTGAACATTTTAGCCAAAAACACATTTATTACTTCAACTTTGAAGCCCAATATTGGGGTCAAAACCAAGGAGTTACAATTTAGACATAGATATTGTTCTAATGATTTACAAATAATAGGCTCTTGCATAATAAGTAGTGTTTCATCCACATATTTTGAAGATGTAACATAAGCAAATTGTCTAATAACCTAGATTTGAATCCTTAATTTTTTCCCCTCAGGAATTATATCTTTGAGATAATTTAATTCACCAATTCAAATACCTCTGAGGGAAAATCACCTTTATTGAAATTACAAACTAGTAATAGTTGGAGATGAATTCAACCCCATAATGGTAATTAGAATAAGTAACAAAAATCATATCTAGTAACTCAAAGACTTCTTGGGAAAGGATTTTGTGTACTTATCTATTTAATAATAAAATATCAATAGACTCATCGTAACAAGTTACACTTGATGGGTCTCTTACCATGGGTTCTTGGATCACATCTAGGGGATCATCAAAATTAGAAAAAATTTAATAATATGCTACAAGACCATATTAATTCCATTTTGAAAAAAGCAATTTCTCTATTCAAATTATCAAGATAAAACATGATTACCCACAATTTTGATCCTAATGCAGTGAATATAGATGCCCCCTAATCGAAACCAATGAGTTGCAATTTTGACATAGTCTACATTATGCTAATGATTTATAAATAATAGGCTATTTCATAATAATTGGAGATTCATCTAAAAAAATTTGAAGCTATAACATCAAAAAATTGACTCCTTAATTTTTATCCCCCTCCCCCCCAGAATTATACTTTTGAGATAATATAATTCACCAATTCAAATACTTGTGAGGATGAGTTGCCTTTATTGAAATCATAAAATAATATTAAATGGAGATGAATTTGACCCCATAATGGTAATTATAATAACTGACACAAAATCATACAATGTAACTCAAAGACCTCTTGGCAAAGGATTTTGTGTGCTTATATAATTAATTATAAAATAGCAACAGACTAGTTGTAATAAATTACTGACTTGATGGGTCTCATACCATGGGTTTTTGGATCACATCTAGGGGATCATCAGTAATAGAAAATTTTCAATAATTCACTACAACACCATAGTACAATGAAAATTATAGAATTTCAAATATGAAAATAGAAGTAAAATTATCATCGTGGAACAATGGAACAAATGGTTATGATTTGGAAATAATTATTAGGCTCTTGCATAATAAGTGGAGTTTATTCCACATTTTTTTAAGATGTAGCATGAATATTAATTTTTAGGAGAAATGCGTGACACAAAATCAAACCTAGTAACTCAAAGACCTCTTGTGAAATGATTTTGTGTGCTTATCTATTTAATTATAAAATAAAACTACCTCATTGCAACAAATTACACTTGATGGGTCTCCCATGATGGGTTTTTAGATCACATGCAGGGGATCATAAAAATTAGAAAATATTCAATAATCTTATACAAGACTAATTATTAGTAGATGAAAGTTATATAACTATTCAAAAATGGTCAAATAAAAGTAAAATTATCATCATGGAACTTTAGAATCGATGGTAATGATTTAGAAATAATTATTAGGCTCTTGGATAATAAGTGGAGTTTCATCCACATTTTTTGAAATTATGTAACATTAATATTAATTATTAGGAGAAACAAGTGGTGGTGGTATAATAGTACACATTGACATTGGAAGAGATGGTGTGTTTTGAACATATATGTCAAGCAACTTGAAATATTTATCATATTTTAGAGCCAAAAATTCTTCTTGGTCACTTAGATTTTTTAACGCCATTATAACAAAAGTTATTTCTCCATTACAATCACCAAGACAAAACTTGATCACCAACAATTGTGCTCCTTATGTAGCAAATACAGATGCCCCCTGATTAAAACTAAGGGAGTTACAATTTTGATGTAGTCTAGATTTTGATAATAATTTATAAATAATAGTCTCTTTCATAATATGTGGAGTTTCATCCACATTTTTTGAAGATGTAACATAAGAAAATTGACTCCTTATTTTTTATCGCCCCCCCCCCCCAATTATACTTTTGAGATAATTTAATTTACCAATTCAAATACATGTGAGGGTGAGTCACCTTTCTTGAACTCATACACTAATATTAAATGGAGACGAATTTGACTCCATAATGATAATTAAAATAACGGTCATAAAATCATACATAGTAACTCAAAGACCTCTTTAGAAAGGGTTTTGTGTGCTTATCTAATTAATTATAAAATAGCAACAGACTCATCGTAACAAATTACTGACTTGATGGATCTACTACCATGGGTTTTTGGATCACATCCATGGGATCATCATAATTATAGAATTTTCAATAATCCACTACAAGACCATAGTATAATGAAAATTATAGATGTTCAAATATGGAAATTGAAATCAAATTATCATCATGGAAATTTGGGACCAATGGTAATCATTTAGAAATAATTATTAGGCTCTTACATAATAAGTGGAACCACATTTTTTGAACTGATGTAACATTAATATTAATCTTTAGGAGAAACAAGTGAGCCTAGTGTTATAATAGTATGCATTAAAATTGGAATATATGGTGTCTTTTGAACATATATGTCAAACCACTTCAAATATCTATCATATTTCTAAGCCCAAAATTGTGCTCCTTATGCAATGAATACAAATGCCCCCTGAATAAAATGAAGGGAGTTGAAAGTATAGGATCTTGTATAATAAGTGTAGTTTCATCCACATTTTTTGAAGATGTAACATAAGAAAATTGACTCCTTAATTTTTATCCCTCTCCCCAACTCCTTAATTTTAACATAGTCTATACTGTGCTAATTATTTAGAAATAATAGGTTCTTACATAATAAGTGGAGTTTCATCCACATTTTTTGAAGATGTAACATAATAAAATTCAATCTTTATAGTTTAGCCTCCTCCCCCACACCCCCCCCCCACTGAATTATACCTTTGAGATAATTTAATTCACCAATTCAAATACTTGTGAGGGCAAGTCACCTTTCTTGAACTCATAAACTAATAATAAATGGAGATGAATTTGACCCCATAATGGTAATTAAAATAACTAACACAAAATCATACCTAGCAACTTAAATACCTCTTGGGAAAGGATTTTGTGTGCTTATCTAATAAGTTATAAAATAGAAATATACTCATGATAAAAAATTACTGACTTGATGGGTCTACTACCATGGGTTTTTGGATCACATCTAGGGGATCATCACAATTAGAAAATGTATAATAATCTGCTACAAGACAATTATACAATGAAAATTATAGAAGTTAAAATATGGAAATAGAAATAAAATTATCTTCGTGGAACTTTGGAATCAATGGTAATGATTTAGAAATAATTGTTAAGCTCTTGCATAATAAGTGGAACCACATTTTTTGAATTCATGTAACATTAATATTAATTATTAGGAGAAATAACTAGACCTGGTGGTATAATAGTATGCATTCACATTGAAATAGATGGTATCTTTCGAATATATATATTATACCACTTCAAATATATATCATATTTCTAAGCCCAAAATTTTTCTCCTTATGTAGTGAATACAGATGCGCCCTGATTGAAACCAACGGAGTTGTAATTTTTTCATAGTCTAGATTATGTTAATAATTTATAAATAATAGGCTCTTACATAATAAGTGGAGTTTCATCTAAATTATTTGAAGATGTAACAAAATAAAATAGACTCAATTTTTATCCCCCTTTGCACCCCCACACCCCCCTGAATTATACCTTTGAGATAATTTAATTCACCAATTCAAAAACATGTGAGGGCGAGTCATCCTTCTTGAACTCATAAACTAATATTAAATGGAGATGAATTTAACCTCATAATGATAATTAAAATAACTGACACAAAATCATACCTAATAACTTAAAGACCTCTTGGGAAAGGATTTTATGTGCTTATCTAATTAGTTATAGACTAGCAACAAACTCATCGTAGCAGATTACTAACTTGATGGGTCTCCTATCATGGGTTTTTGGATCACATCTAGGGGATCATCAAAATTAGAAAATGTTCAATAATCCACTACAAGACCATAATACAATACCAATTCAAATACCAATGAGGGTGAGTCACCATTCTTGAATTCATAAACGAATATTAAATCGAGATAAATTTGACCCCATAATGGTAATTAAAATAACTAAAACAAATCACACATAATAACTTAAAGACCTCTTGTGAAAGGATTTTGTGTGCTTATCTAATTAATTATAAAATAACAACAAACTCATTGTAATAAATTATTGACTCAACCAGTCTACTACCATGGGTTTTTTATCACATCTAGGGGATCTTCGAAATTAGAAAATGTTCAATAATCCACTACAAGACCATAGTAGAATGAAAATTATAGAAGTTAAAATATGGAAGTAGAAATAAAATTATCATCGTGGAACTTTGGAACCAATGGTAATGATTTAGAAATAATTATTAGGCTCTTGCATAATAAGTGGAACCACATTTTTTGAATTCATGTAACATTAATATTAATTATTAGGAGAAACAAGTGGACCTAGTGGTATAATAATATGCATTTATATTGGAATAGATGGTGTCTTTCAAACATATATGTCATACCACTTCAAATATCTATCATATTTCTAAGCTCAAAATTGTGCTCTTTATGCAGTGAATACATTTTCACCCTGACTGAAACCAAGGGAATTGCAATTTTGACGTAGTCTAGATTGTGCTAATGGTTTAGAAATAATAGGCTCTTGTATAATAAGAATATGGATTTTATCCACATTTTTTGAAGATGTAACGTAAGAAAATTTTCTAATAGGGATTTGACCCCATAATGGTAATTAAAATAACTCACACAAAAACATACCTAGAAACTCAAACACCTCTTGGGAAAGGATTTTATGTGATTATCTAATTAATTATAAAATAACAAATGAATCATCAAAATAAATTATATTTGATGGGTCTCCCACCATGGGTTTTTGGATGACATCCATGTGATCATTAGAATTAGAAAATGTTCAATAATCTGCTACAAGACCAATTAGTATAATTGAAATTATAGAAGTTTAAATATGCTCAAACAAAATTAAAATTATCATCATGGAATTTTAGAATCAATGGTAATTATTTAGAAATAAATTATTAATAAGGTCTTGCATAGTAAGTGGAGTTTCATCCGCATTTTGTGAAGATGTAACATTATTAATTATAATTTAAGAGAAACAAGTGGTGGTGGTGGTATAATAGTAGCCCAAAATTATTCTTAGTCACTTCTAATTTTTTTAATGCCAATGTTAAGCCAAAGAAATTTTTCCATTGCAATCACCAAGACAAACCCTGATCACCCACAATTGTGCTCCTTATCTAGTGAATATAGATGCCCCCTGATTGAAACCAAGGGAGTTATAATTTTGACGCAGAGATCAACGTGATAATGATTTCAAATAAATAGGCTCTTGCATAATATTAAGTGGAGTTTCATCTACATTTTTGAATATGTAACATAATCAAAATGTCTAATAGGGATTTAACTCCTTAATTTTAAAGATGAAGTTATTTTGACATAATTTAGTTGTTGATTTATAGTATTTCACTTCACATAACCCCTCTTACCCCACACACAAAAAAATTATATTAGTTATTAAATAAATATAAATGGCATATTATTAATATAATCTAATAATATCATTATTAATATTTTTATTTATTAAACTAATTTATTATATAATTTTTTAGATCATTATCGAGGTGGTAGTAAACTTAAAAGGCACAAGGGAAACATCAGGGGTCACTCATGTGATGGGATGCCATCAATCCAGTCAATACTTATACCCTCCATAATTCATTAATGTCAATATATCATCCAAATCCATTCATATCTAATGAAAATCTTGTCCATAGCAGTTTACATCGAAGAGCAAATATATCGACCATTAATAAGCAATAAGCATTAAATTAAAATATTCACATTCATTATGAATTAGATATGTAGTGAAGTGATTTGAAATCTTCATTTATATGGCCAAATCACATGACAATGTAATAAAATCAATAATCACATTTAAAACATCATTGATGAAGATTAAAGAAATTACAATGTTATATCTATATATTATTGTTAATGACAGGGAAATAATATTTAATTTTTAACAAAATTAAAAAAAAAATTATGCCATATAAAATTAAAAGTAACCAATCACATTTTAACAAGTAAGACTAAAGTATTGATACTCTTATAAACAACTATTGGTATTGCAAAGATTAAGGTTGTTCATAGGTTTAAAAATTGCATTTTTATGACCTCTCATGATAAAATTAGTTATATCATAAAATTTATAATGTTTAAGACCTTGGAACCTTATTTATAAGTAGTTAAGATGACATATTAAAATTTTAAAAATATTAATAATGATGTTTTGGCACTGTAATTCGATGTCAAAAGATAGGGTGCAGAGCTAGTGGGACCTTTATCCTATATTGAAATATATAATATATAATTATAATGTGATTTATAAAATATATTATATAATAATAATAATAATAATAATAATAATAATAATAATAATAATAATAATAATAATAATAATAAAATATATTAATATATAATATTATAATATTATATAATTTACATTAAATTATATATATATATATATATATATATATATATATCATTTTAATGTATTAAATATATCACTTGACTTAAATTCGACTTGACTACTTGAGGTGCATTTGCATTCCAAAATAGGCAGGAGTCCAAAATGAATTAATTTGAAATTCAAAATTAATTTACAAAATAGGGTCCGTATAATTTTCAAACATTTTTAAGAGGAACAAAAACCACCGAACATGTCTGACTAGATATATAATTCCTATTCCTATGTAATCCTGGTTTTTTTTTAACATACCTTATAGAGCATTGACAAATCAAAATAGATTAGGTTGTAGAGTGGCCCAAGAATTGAAAATATTTATTACTGTCATTTCTATAAATACTTATTTTTAGGTATTTAATCTTAATAGTATTTAATATTATTTTTTTACTCTATCTAAAAAGTGCAAACGTCCTTATTTTTAGGTATTTAATCTTAATAGTGTTTAATATATTATTTTACTCTATCTAAAATTTGTGATTTATTTGTGTTTACTTGGCCCTTTCATTCATTTTTTGGCACCTTAATATGTTATGAAATCATTGAGATTCAGATAGTCTACCTGGATTATTGTAATATTTTTTGCCCTACTGAAGTGTGACCAACTATGATGTCAGTGAGCCTTTTGATGAAGGAGCACACACATGTCTATTGTTTAGGAAAATAAGGATTTCAAATTGCAACACTAAATGTCTATTATTCCATACTTAATGCTTTGCCTAAATATACTTCAGTCAATTTTTAAAAAAACATAGTACAATTTTTAAGAATGTGTGTTGAGCTTAGGAAGGCCTTGGGTTGGCCTAGGTAGTAGTGAGCCCTGTTATAAAGACCATTTCAAAAGGAAAAGAGGTCAAAGGAGTCAAGTGGGTGTATAAGACAAAAATGGGTAGACACTAGGTCTATTTGTAATTCAATATGGGTAGACTCCTTGTTTGGTTTAAATTCTATGTAAAATAGTCACACAATAATTACTTTGCACCTTTTTTGATCATCTTCTTCATATGGTGGAAAATAACTAATTTCATATATTTATCCAATAAATTATTTAGTTCAAAATTCCTTCCTTCTAAATGAATGAGCATGAGTATTTACTCAAAATTAAACTCAATTGTGCATAAAGTGGTGAGCCATTACAATCCCAAAAAAATTAGTCCCATCCATGATAATAGAAAACATAACATAATATAATAATTAGTCTCCCATAGCTTTATACGATGGAATTTACCATAAAAATTGACTATAAGCCGAGCTATAATTAAGATTTGAAATTCTAAAGCTGAGTAAATGAAATAGTCCAATTGGGTAGCCAACTTATTGTTGATGAATTTGTGTGTGCTCCCAAAGTAAAAAAATATAGTCGACTTCTATTTCTTGAGGAAACCAGCCACCTTAATATTTGAGGGAAATTCATGTCAAGAAATAATCATTTGAGAATATTCAAATTCATCCTTATTTCCTTCTAGACTATTGATGTGTGTCTGTGTCAAGGATGTAATGCGAATAATAGAATAAATTTTATCATATTATAGGGATAACATGAATATGGTAGTGACACCTTGGGGATTCAATAAGTTTTGTTGGAGAGTGTTGATACCTCTAAATTTACCACAGGGTTCCTTAGTGTTTAAATAACACTTCTCATTTTAGAATTCTAAGAATTCATAGTATGAGTAGTAGGTTGTGGTAACCTGATATCACCTATGGTGAAATAGTGAAAAAGATATGTTTTATTGTCCCATAAATTTATATTGAGTGATGGCTTGGAGCCATATTGGTATATTATTCATTAATTATAGATAATCTATGTTAATACTCAGTGAATTATGAATCATATTTACAACAAACTTTAAACTAAAGAGGTCTGATATAAAAAAAGAGTGAAGAGAAGGGTAAGGTAGAAAAGAAACAAGTGATTGCTAACCTTAATCTTGAAATTCATGAAAAATTCTAAATTACAACTGAGTATGCATTCAAACTAGTATACACTATAAAATACTTTGATCTCAGATCACACTATGTAGCATGCAAACTTCAAAGATAATATAAAGAACCATAGGTAAGAACTAGGTCTAAATTAAAGATTTACTACCATAATCAAATAGAATGAGCACATCTAAGTATAAATAAAAATTAAATGAAGCAAAACCTAAGATCATTCAACTAATCTAGTGCATGCACAAATTAGAAACCCTGTGATTTAGAAAATACAACTCATAATATAAAGACAGTAATCAAATTTGGGATTTAAGCTAACAATTGAGAGAAAATATTATCTAGTAATTAACATATCAAGCATGGAAAATCTTTGAATAATTCCTTGATTATATTTATTAATTCAAGTGTACAAAAGTCTTGCTCAAAATTGTCTTCCCCTTTACAATTCATAATGCATGCCTTTTATAGAGAGATAAGGAAATGCACCAGTAAGTTATAACATATAGGTGTACAAAAGTTAAGGACAACCATCCTTTAAAATAGTTATAAAATATACTTTCTCTCTATACTAAATGACCTAAAATAATATGCTAATAGACTACCATATGATTTTACATTGGAATATTCAATTTCAAAAGTTATAGAATATTGTTTTAATCCGCTAGTGGGGCCTCTAGCTCTTGTTGTTGGAGGATGCTTCTCAATTTTTCATGTTTTTCTTCCACTAGTGATAGATCCACAACAATCTTCATGATGTGCTCATATTCTTGGTCTACCCAGTCTTTAAGCTCCCCATCATTTTTTCTCATGGCCTCTTTAATGCTTCTGGCTTCATTTATTCTTTCTCCAACATTATAAATCATGCCCAGGATCTTGTTGTTATCTACTCCAGATTGGCCAAGGTTCTTATCCTTGATCTCTTGAGCTACTAGAGTATCCCTATGATTTAACTCTTCATAATTCATAATTCCAAGAGTAGCAGGATCTATGGGATCTATAAGCATGGTTTTAAGTAGTTTCTTAATTCTTAAAAATCAGCTCATTATAATCCTCTAGGATCATTTCTACCTTATTATTCCATTCACTTAAGCTTTGGACCTTGGCAACCACAATCCCTAAGATTATGCCTAAGTGCCCCAGACTGATGGTCTTGAAACTTAGTATCTATTTCCTGACTTAGATGTTTTGGATCTCAGCTATTTTATCTTCAGAGGCTTTCCATTGAGTCATTAGACTCTTAGCCAATGCAATATGATACTCCAATGTACTCTACCTCAACTTCATTGCCTTATATGCCTCAAACATGTCATATAATGAGTCTTTTGGTGTATTAGTCATAGCCTCAGGTATTGAGAGGATAACTTGTGTCTATAGGTTTTCCTTATACTTTTCTAAGTTGTGAATCCTCAGTTTCATCCTTTTTATCCCTACCTTAGTTTTTTTTATTACACTTCAATCAAGATCTCAACATCCTCTTCATGGATTGCAGTCTCACCTAACTATTGCCCACCAATTGGGGGCAACCCTAAAAATTCTTCCAGCGTTTAGAAGATGAAATCTTCTTCTCCCACCATGGCCTTCTTAGTGGTAACTCTCTCTTCTCTAGCTATCTCTTGATTGAATTTGATAGTGTTGGTGACTTTCACTGAGATAGGGGAGAGAACAAAAGAAATAGCCATTCCTCTACCAAGAGATGTAAAAAACGATGATCCCCTTGAGAGCTAAACAATGTACTTACATGATCTAGGGGATCCATCTAGGAGTCAAATAAAACATATCTCACAATTCTTGGAAAGTATGGTAGCACACCAAATGGACAAAGATAAATCTTCAATGGAGGAACTGAAGGCATAGAACTAAGACATGATCCAATACTTGAAAAAGCTACTGAGTGAACCTAAGGAAATAACCCCAACTATCACCAAGACCTAAGTTAGTCTTATATTTTCTTTGAGTATGCTTAATTTTGGCCATAGTGAGGATTTGAAAACTAGGGTTTGGGCCTAGAAAGATTGGCAAAAAGATTTGATCACTTGAGCCAAAGAAGTAATCCATTGTAAAATAAAATGTCTAGATGACATACTATATAAGCAAGGACATTGTGACCCCCTATTATTCATCTATGATGTAGACATCAAGAATTGGGAGAAACATAGGCTGATGTTGGATGAGAATTTTAATATGGGCATAGACACTTTAATAGTAGAAAATATCATCTCCTCAGGTAATCACTAATAACCTAAGGAGTGTCAGCTATCAATTAAGCATTGGTTGGTGGTGCTTAAGGAAGGTGTTTTTTATTTAGAGGAAGATGGTGAATCTTGATAGTGCATCTGACATGATGGAGGAGGAATTAAATGATGCCTTGAAAAGCCTCATTGATGCACCTCAAGGAGCCTTAAGCATCTAGAAGATCAAAGAGCTGGTATCATTAAAAAAATCATGTGACTAATTAAAATAATTAATTGATAAAAGGTAGGTAATGCTCCAAAAGGTCACTAATTGGCTCATGAAATAATTTACCAGATGGAGCGTCTTTAGTAATATGACATGCATAGCTAGAATTGTATAAGTAAAGGGAGTGTGTCCCTTTACAATGGTTGATCAATTTTTGAGACAAGATTTATATCCTTGAAGAGTTTGTTCATGTGTAATTCTCTCTAGTGTTAAAGTGATTTATGTTGCAAAATCATTGGTGTTGGTCTACGTATTTTATCACCTGACTCTATATTTTTATGCCTATGGAGGTAACAATTATATCAGTAGTTGAAATAGTTATAATGGTGTTTTGTAATGATTCTCTATTTATTTTACAAGGTTACAGCTACCTTCTAATGGCATGCAATGAATTGAAAATTATGTTTCTTTTAACCATAAAGCAAGACAAAGGTATTGCTTTTAACCAGAAATCTTTAAAAGGTGCACACACATTTCTGAACCATTAAACATAAAGCTTAAAGACTTTAATAAATTTTGAATTGGGTAAAGTATATTTTATAGTAACCAATAATCCATCACCATAAAATCTTCATACAAATATAAACATCTCATATAGATTAAAACCAACTAAACAACCATCATTTTCAATAAAGATGACCACTAGAAATATATTTAGTATAAACAGAATAAATCCACACACCATAACACAGAAATTATGCCTGTATGAACTTCACCATATATGTCTTCTATATTGAGAATTACAGTAAGAAAATTCAAAGTATGAAGTTTTTTCTAATGATTAAAACAAATTTTTCCCAAAATATCCTTACGCCTATCATCTAACCCATATTTAAAAATTACATAGCAACTATTTCTTGATAATAGTTTCTTAAAGACAACCACATCAAAAATTAAAATAAAATAAGTTTTTGAAGATGTTTTAAAAGAGACAATAAAAATGAAACATCCTAACAACTATAAATTCATCATGCATTAGTGGTCTCCACTCCAGGTCATCCATCTTTGATTATCTTGGGTCTCGATTGTTCCTGACTCACCTCCAGTGCTTTCATTCCGCTCTTAGATTCTTAGTAATTTTTAACCACTATAGTAATTTTATTTTTACCTAGTTTGGTAGTGATCCATAACTTGGTTCTCCATTTATTAATTTCTTTTTCCATTTCTATCAAAGATTCAAACATAGTGTCCCTCCTTATTTTTAATGAAGTTAAATAATCCTGCAACGTGGCAAGATTTTTCAAAGAATCTCCATTTTTTGTTTCTAGATTGGCTATCTTTTTATGAAATACTTATTTACATTTAAAATTCACTTCTGAGATGTTTAATATCTTATCATCAAAATCATCAACTATTTCCACTTCCATATCATTGCAATTTCCTTTGATTTCAAGTAACATCTCAAAATATTGGTTAAGAACTTTGTTGATTTCCTTAATAAAATTATCATATATATTTAACTTCCAATCCAAGGAGTCAAACTAGGAAGTATCAATTTCCTTAAGGTGATTCACTATCTTTTCTCTAATTAGCACTGGTGGATCCATGGCAATAATCTCTGCAACCTCTTGTGAGAGTAAGCGAGTGCAGTTTTGCTCTACTCTAACATGCTAAATTTCTACTACAAGACCCTTTATTTTATCAACTACTTGGGTGTAAAACTAGATTGCTCTATTAAGGTAAAATAAACCATCTTGATAAATTTCATCTATCCATTCAGTAGCAGCCTTAGCATAACCCAAATTCTTCTTAATTTTTTGTATGGCCTCAACATCGACACCTTCTATGTTAGATCTTGAGGTCTCATTGGAAGCATGAGTAATAAGAGATGAAATGAAATTGTTAAGAGACAAAACCTAAGACTATAAAATCAAATCTTCTTTCTTTTAATATTTCACCCTTTTGATCAAGGCATTGACAGAGAAGTCAACATGATAAACATCACTTTCTAGAGTAGAAGGCCCCATATCAACATGATTAATCTTATACTTAGTCTCAGTTATCTCATTCTAATTTAGATACTTTATAAGATCAGAAATTTGCAACAATCGATGCCCAGAAGAGGCATCAGTCACCATCCTAGATATTCTCTTAGCCTTTTTAGGCTTTGAGGAACTTTACAGTAACTTGGTGACTGTATCAATTTTAGCTACCATTATTGGTACAATTTTTCTCTTCTTCTCAACTACCTTCTTCAACCATCTAGGAGAGGTTCTCATAGTTGTACTTTCAATGTTTTTACATTCAAATCTTTCAATTTCATCAACAAAAATAGTAGCATTTTTAGTAGGGGAAGGAGGAACTTCAAAAATCATGGAAAAAGAACCATCATCAATCAAATTTTGAAACAGATCATTAGAGCCAGTAAGCACTAATTTCACCTAGATATTATTTGTTTTAGGAATAGATGAGGGTATACCATCCTATTCACAAATTGTTTTCAGTTTAACCACTTCTTCAGGCCTCTCACCATCTCTAAACGATTGTGAATTACTATTAGATAGACTAATTTCCTATGTCCCAAATGAAACATTAACATTAGAAGTTTGTACAACTCTTTGCTCATTTACCTGTGGAGCCCTTTGTTCATGAGTGGAATCTAAATTTTGTCACCACTTTCCATTTAATCAGTTTTGAGCTATTTTAAACATAGGAGTAGCTCAAACTTTCAAATCTAAAATTCCATTTTCTGACCAATTAACCTTGAGAAGAGGTTTGGCCATGATGAATTGATACTTAGAGTCTACAACTTCATAATCTTCTTTAACACTCTCAAGAATCTAAAAAGAGAGGCCATAATCTTGGATTTGTTTCAAATTTAACCTCATATATTCTCTCTTCTGTACTTCTCTTTCATCATTTCAATATTCCTAGAAATCTTCAATACTAGGGTGATGTTCATAAGAGCTACTTCCATATAATTTTTTTCTCACATAACCTTTGCTATCAAAATTATCTCTCATAGACAAATATTTAAGATTGTATTCACTTAAAATCTTTTATATTCCCTTAGCACTTTGATTATTTTTACAAGAAAAATAAAACATTGACAATGGAAAAACATAGCCTCACTTCCCCATATTCACATAGTTTTCATTAACTATAGACATCTATTTGCAAATATATAGAAAAACTAGGAAATCATTCGCATACCATGGAAATTTCATTAGATCTTTCTCAAAACCCCCTACCTACAAATAACTTAACCTCTCAAACTAAACATAAAAGCTTTCATACTTCATAACTAAAGAGGATGCTTTAGATGAAATTCACAGCTCAAGGTTTCCATCCAATCTTCTTACAACTTCCATTAAAAAGGTATCATTAACATGACAAAAATCATGCATCCCAAATAATTTAGTAAACTATGGAAAATATTTTTATACAAGCATATCTGGTGTTAGAAGCCCTTGTGGCTCCAATCCTACCTAGATAGCCTTCTGATTGGGTAAAATATATACCAGGTATGAGCACATATGAAAAATAACTATCTATTTAAATTTTACTAATTGTTCATGTAAATGGTAACTAATAACTTCTCCCCAGTCAATGAACTATTTATCATTACAAATAACTATAATAAATTGACACATTCATAATTTAAAGGAGTTAGTTTGAGTATTTCCAACTACATGGTGTAACAAGGTAATAGCATCTAAGATTTTATCCTTAAAATGCATTCTTTTAAGCTTAGTAGGTAATTGAGAATTACCTTTCTTCTCAGACTTTAACCAGTTCTTTGATATAGAATTTTTACACCAATTTTCATTTACTCTAAAGAATTCATCACCCACAACTACAAACATTTCTTCTAGAGTTTCTCTTTCATGAAGCTTCAATACATGAGAAAGTATCTTTGGAGTTATTTTTGTAACAAGTGACCCATCCATAGCTTTTATCTATTGCATCTCCAAAATGTACCTTCTTGCACATGCAATTACTAGGTGAATGTTTGATATAGCCTTAGGAAAACCTCTAGCACATGCAAAACCACTCTACAAAATTGTATCCCCCAATGGCATTCCATTGTTTTGTTCTAAGTGTGCCTAGTGTTCCTCCAAATTTAGGTGTCCAAACTCTATATCTTTCACACCCAACCAATGGATTTTAATTCCTATCCACATGAGCACCAATATGCAAAGAGAAAATGCCTATGTCTTTGAGAAGTAATTATAGAGTGTAGAAATGCAACTAAATGAATGAACAAAACTTTAGCCACCTAAGTTATGTTATAATCTAGATGAGATGTGTTTTAATGTTGTATTAATGTGGTTTTGAATTCTATCCCTTGAAATAAAATATTTAAGATTTATGTGCCTCCCAATTTTTTTGAAAATATAGCTCCAAGTTGTGTCGTACAAGTCATTAAATGAAGTAGTGACACCTTAAAAATTGAGAGAACAAATCTATATTGTGTGGTCACAAAACTTTAAAACTTTGGAACTAGAATTTTGGAGTTTTGAAGTTTTGAAAACCTTTGAGTTACCAACTATGCAAGACTCACAATTGATAGAAAGATCAACCAAATCGAGTGATCAAGAAGTTATAAAACTCTACAACCCTGTGACTTTGGTTACAAACTTGGGAGATCAATGACTTAGGTTATGAAACTTAGATAAATCACAACATTAAGTAATAATGGAGTGTGACAAAGGCATTAAAACTAGGAAAATGAATGGGACAAAGACCTAGAAAACTCAAATAGGAGAAAATAAAAAATGCATAACATAAATTCAAATTTAGGGGTAATAATTGGCAAGCTTTGAGAGCATTTTATGATGTATCCCTTATTAAAGATATTTATTATATAGTGGTAGACTATATGTTATTCAGAATAACAATGTATATAGTTCAATTGTAAATGATTAATGAAATTTTCTCATGGTTTTGATTATCTTCCTATAATTGAAGTACATTTCTCTATTTCTTTTGATTAGTTGATTGATTATCAAAGATGTTTATCTTTTTGGTAGTCATGTAGAAGATATCTATGGATTATAAAATCCTTTTTGATTTTATGAATTTGGGAATGGGTTATTGATAGCCTTTCTCAAGGGTAGTCCTAGGCTCACATTTTTAATGAGAAATAATTATTGAAGTGTATATTTAGAAGAAGAGTTTCAACTTATTCCTGATGCTTGAGATATGTAGGGATGTAAGGTCCAGTTCAATATTTGTAAAGACACTTCCTTTGTTGTCCATTAACAAGTAAAGCTTAGTTTCCTCCATTTGATGCTACTTGTGAGCCACCATGGTTTCTTTTTTGCAATTTTCTCATAATAGATTGTAAAGGGTCTCTGTGAAATCTCTCTTGCACTTAGAAACATAATTGAGTTCTTTTTAGATTGAATTGTAAATAATTGGGTTCATTCAAGTCACTTTTATGAAATTTCTAGGGTTTTAGAGCTTTAATGGTAGGATATATATAGGCTTTTAGCTTATACGTGCCCTAGATTTTATTTATAATTTTACTTTTAAAACTTTTCATTTTTGTGCCCACAAGATCTGCTATTTTATCTTCTTTTTCTTATGTGACACCTATGTGAAATTATTCTGAATCTTTCATGGCATTTTTTAGAATTTCCCTTGGTTACTTAGCCATTGGTATTAAAATACCTCTCCAAGATATTTTCAATCCATTGGATCAATTATTGATGATACAACAAGATTTTTTAGATCATCTGTGATGCATGTTTTTTAAATTTTGGACCTAGGGATATCTTTTCATAAACATAATTCAAACTTTAAGCTAAGACATATGTGCCAAGCTTTATGACAATATGCTTCATCCATAGGATCCTGATTTGGGCTCTTTTTCTTGATTGGTTTCTTTTTTAGGTGGGACTCATTTACTTTTAGTCTTCAAATGAGAGGATGCCAAGTGTCAGTTGTTCATGCCTTTCATATAATTTTAACTTCTAAATTGTGCCTTGCTCCAATGGATCATCCTCTAATGATGTAGCATGGACTGTTAGATCATCTGAGTTGAATGATGTTTAGTCTTTTCTTGAGATTTAAAATTTCAATCATGTGTATGTTCAAGGTATCTCCTCATAGATACCTCCAAACAAAATTTCATTAGTGTGCATCAAGGTTCTTACCAAATAAAAAGGTGTCATGGTTATATCAAATCCTTTATAAGAACCTTTGAAATCAACATGAAAGGTATTCCAAGGCTCCTTGAGGTATCTCATAAGAGATACCTAAAATAAAATTCTAATCATGTGCATGTTCAAGGTATTTGCTAGGAGATAACTCTAAAGAAAGTTCCAATCATTTGCATCATAGTTGTTATCAAATAAAAAGGTTTCCTGATTACAT
>JARHVA010000895.1:957500-1017500 GCA_037957365.1 Torreya grandis
AGAAAATCCAAAACTGGGGTCGATAGCATGTCATGTGGGCCATGCACACAAATTGTAATTTATCTTGGATCCTATTTAATATTTTTAAATTGTAATGTATTCTTATTTTGTAATCTCTAGATCTAATGAATTATTTTAATAATTTCATGGTATTCTTAATTATATCTCTTCCAACTTGTTATGTTTTGTTGGTAACACAAGAATCAAAATAATCATACCATAATTGTGTCAATTTGAAAAGAAGTATCCTCAAGTAGTGGACTGCAGTAATGTGTTTGTAATATTGATTTTATACATTGAGAATTTTTTTTGGTAATATCAACTCTTACATAAGTGAGATAGTATTTACATAGTCCATTGATTATTTAGTATCAACTAATTCTTTCTCATACCCTAATGATGGTTCATGGAGTGTGAACCGAAACATCAGTAAAAAAACTACAACACATTTTTTCTAGAAAATTCACTATCTAGTCAACTTTTACATTTAAGTAAAGTATCTTTTTAATAATTTAACCAATATGAAAGTATCTTTGTGTAATGGGTATATATTTCAAATTTACCTTTATGTTTTAACTTATTTCAACTTTTTCAATCGTAAATAATATCCCTAATGGATTAAAATGGCCATGTTTGTATACCTACATTAGGACTTTTTATTTGTTAATTATTAGTGTTCACCTTATATCAAAGGCATCAACTTATTATTTATTGGATTTTGGTGGTATATAAGAGGAATAATCCTTGGTTCATCATTATTGATAGCTTCCATATTATTTTGAAAAAATATATTGATCACATTGAAAAGACTAATCATTGTTTGAGTTGATTTTATGCAGGTTCTATAGTTTTGAAGCTTTAATGGCAATATATATACAGGGTTTCAGCTTATACATGCCCTAGATTTTATTTAGACTTTTGAATTTAAACCTTTTCAATTTCATGCCCACAAGATCTACTACTTTCTCTTCTTCTACTTTCATGGCATCTATGTGGCATCATTCTAAATATTTCATGCCATTTTTCATAATTTCCCTTGGTTACTTAGTCATTGGTATTAAAATACCTCCCCAAGATCATTTTGATTCATTGGATCAATTATCAGTGATGAAACGAGAGTCATTGGATCATTTAAGATGCATGTGTTTTAAATTTTTCATTTGAGATTATCTTTTCATAAAAATAATGTAAATTTTAGGATAAGACATTCATGCAAAGTTTTATGAAAATATGCTTCATCTGTAGGATCATGATCTAGGGTTCTACTCTTGATTAGTTAATTTATCAAGTAGGACCCATTTAATTTTAGTATTTGAATGAGAGGATGAAAAGTGTTAGTCATTTGGGCCTCCTACATCCTTTTGACTTCTTAATTGTGTCTCACTCCATTGGATCATCCTCTAGTGATGCAACATGGACCATTAGACCATCTAAGTTGCATGATGTTTAGTCTTTGCTTGATCTTCTTCTCACTCCATTCGATCAAGATACAATGATGCATCTACATCCATTTAATTAGTTGATATACATGTTATCTAATCTTGGAGTCGGGGCTACCTTGCTCTCTCCAATCAAGGCGTAGTGATGACATGATAGCCATTCCATCCTACAAGATGCAAGGGAGTTAAATTATGGACCAAGATGATGAAAAAACATAGGCTAAAAGGTTAAGGGGTTAACAAATATATATAGGCCTTACTATTAAAACATAAATCAAATTACCAATCTAACTTAAAATTGGGTTCAGGGTAACAAATTTTAAACTAAAGTGTCAAGAAAAAAGTTCCTAGGAGATAGCTCAAAAGAAAATTCCAAGTGTGCATCAAGTTTATTACCAAATAAAAAATTGTCTTGGTTATATCAAAACCCTTTTAAATAACATTAAAATTAACATGGAAGGTATTCTAAGGCCCTTTAAGTTATCTCCTAGGAGATTTTTTGAAAGAAAATTCCAATTGTGTGCATGTTCAATGTATCTCCTAGGAGATACATTGACTGCATCAGGGTTCTTACCAAATAAAAAGGTTCCATAATTATATCAAATCCTTTGTAATAAACATAGAAAGTATTCCAAGTCCCTTCAAGGTATCTCCTAGGAGATACCCTGAAGAAAATTCCAAATCATGTGCATGTTCAAGGTATCTCTTAGGATATATCTCTAAAGTAAATTTCAATAGTGTGCATCAAGTTCTTGGAAAATAAAAAATTTCCATGGTTACATATCAAAATTATGCCCAGTGGATAACAATCATGATGTAAGGAAAGAGGCAAAGTTCTTGATTGTCAGTTTGAGAAAAATATAGATGGTATGAGTGGAATAGTGAGATCATAACTCTCATAAAATGGAATAATGAAAAGCCAAGCCCATGTTGGTGGGTCCTAGAGATCCATGGTTTGTGTCTAATTAGATATCAAGATCCAATGGTTATCAAAGAATAGAGTTCAATGTTGACTCAATTAGTTCCAACCATTGAATAGAATACCCTATAGATATATAGGAAAACTAATATCCTTATATTGGTTTTCATTTATAGATAATTTAGTCCAAGATGCAAGACATAGAGAAGGTACATTATAGATAGATAGATATTTTAATAATGTCCATGAGACAAAAAATAATCTATTGGACCCCCAAAAAAAATAAAAACCCAAAGAAGTGAAAAGACCATTCCCAGTCAGGCTTTTGACAACTCATAGTTCAAAGCAAGGCATGACATGTCCATTGCAGATATGAAGATCTTATCCCATGGATGAAAACTAGTGTAAGACAAATGGAATAGAGCTTGGGGATTTGAAAAATAGTTAGATTATTCACTTTTGGATGGATTATGGGTTACCACTTTGGGTAAAATCTTATCTTTTAGTACACTTTGCTTGATCCATGGTTGACTATGGGGTTAACCATAAATACCTCCTTCATGATGATTTATTCTAATTGGACCATAAGTATGATGGTGACACCTTGAAAGCTGGAAACTCTTTGGTTATCAAAAATAAAAAAACATGTGCCCCCTCTTTCTATTTTCTATATATATATTTCTCTGTTGCAAAATAGATATTATCAAAAAATCATTTGATCATATTATCTCTCCCTATGTTTTTCTTGGATTCCTCTCTTGGTGAGACCAGACTCCACCAAGACAAAAATTTTAAACTCTTAAAATATAAGAAGGTTGTGGTTTGATATCACTGTTATGATAATAGTGTGTTTTTATCTCACCTACTTACTAGTTTCTCTCTTCACATATGTTGTGTTTAGTTCTCTAGTTGTGTTTAGTACTCTATATCTTTTGCACAAAATCCTACATGTGGATACTATAATTTGCTACTATCTATTTTAGACCTCCCCTTATATTTACCTCAGCCCAAACCATTTGGTGAGCCTCCACATGCATGTCTAATAGATAGTTCATTTTTGAGCCCCATCTTTACTATTTAACTACTATTATTCAGGTCAAGTAGGGAAGATTGGCATATAATTCTAGTGCATCACCCTGTTAGCTTTATTACAATCCCTTACCCCCTTTCTAACCCTTTTCTCATGAAGCACTAGGCTTAGTTTTAGTTTTGAGTAAGCATCAAAGTGAAATTTGGCCTACTCTAGAGGTTTAACCCCAACCTAGGGTTGTTCCCATGTTATATTTGCACTAGGAAAATCCTTAAAAGCACTTCTCCCAAGGGTGCGAGTTGATGCTCTAATTGTTTCTAACATGCTCAGTGAGACAAAAGACTAAAGTAGAAAAAAATTATTGATGTTATTCTTCTACATATCAACCTTTCATTCATTCACCAAAAATCAATGGTGACTCCAAGAATCTATCACCTAGCTTAAGTAGTCCAATGCCTAATCATCATTATCTGGTATGTATAATCAACCATATGCATGTAAGGAGTGGATGGAGAAACCATATCCATACAAGGAACGGATTGAGAAACCATAGCCTAGCTCAGTGAGCTTGGTGTTTAAGAATACCAGGACTCTTTATTTCTCCCTCAAAAGCCACCAAAAGAATCCTTTAATTTCCCATGTTGGAAAGACACACTAGCTGCAAGTAAGGAGAATTTCTTCACCCTCCCAACATCTACCTTTCGGGATAGAAGCATGTTGAACAAAAGGTGGTGGAGGAAATTATAGTCATAGGAGAATTTGAAGAAGATAATGTAAGATTCTATGATGCAGAGATCATAATAGGCAACCCACTTCTTTTAGAAGAGGTAGCCTTAGGTTTAGACTATCCATCTTAGCATGGCTATGACACTAATGAGTCAGATCTTGACTAAGTCAATCCTTAGGATGAAATTTTTAGTGAGGTTGATGAGAAAGGCATTATTCTCTCTCAAGAGATGTAACTTGAGGGACCATCACCTTTTGTGATAAAGAGGCACCTCAAAGAGGAATAGATATTTCCACATAAGCATGAGTTTTAGGAAGAAGGCCTTGGAGACTTGTTCCCAAACTGGGGAGTAAGCACTATTTCTCTATAAGGGGACTATGATCTAATTGTGCCCAAAGATCATGATGACGTGGTAGTAATATGAAAGAGTAAGGTAAAATCTGATTTCTCAATGTTTGTATTGATAGGAAGATGCCTTATCAAGTACCTAACTTGGTTAGAAGATGCCAAAGAGGATCCACCAGAGGTTTTATTCAATTTGAAGCACAAACTCAAGCTTCAACAAGAGTAAGATCAACTTGATCATCCACTCCATGGATCCTACATGACCAAGCAATCAGATTGGGAGGGGGAGTTCATTTTTGTTCTTATTCTATGAGAAGCATACAATCACATTGCTAAAAATCTAGTGCTTCTCCACATTTGTTTACTTCCCTCTCTTGGTGAGACCAGACTCTTCCAAGATGGAATTTATAACCTCATTAAGTAATGGAAGGATATGATTTTATTTCTTTATTATGATATTGTGTGTAATTATCTCACCTAGATACTAGTTCATCTACACATATATATTTATTTTAGTGCTATGTATCTTTTGGTCAAAATCCCACATATAGATAATACAATTAGTTATTGTCTATTTCAGATCTACCCTTTCATTTCCCTCAGCGCAGATCATTTGGTGAGCTTTCTAATGGATGTGTAAAAGATATTTATTTTCTAAAATCCATCTTTATTATTTCATTAGTGTTCTTTGGGTCAAACAGGAAGGATCAACCTATAATTTTGGTGCATCACCATGTTAGCTTTCTTAGGATCACTTATCCCCTTTATAACCCTTTTATCATAAAGCACTAGGCTTAGTTTTAGTTTTAGGTGATCATCAAAGATGAAGCGGGCCTACTCTAGAAGTTCATCCCCAACCTAGGTGACCCATAGCCTAGGTTTGTTCCAATTTTACAACTCCACTGGGAGAAGCCTTACAATCACTTCTCCCAAGGGTGCAAGTTAAGCTATACTAATTATATCAAATCCATTGAAAATACCTTTTCAAGCAACATGGAATTTATTCCAAGGCCCTTTGAGGTATCTCCTAGGAAATACTTTGAAATAAAATTCCAATCATGTGCATGATTAAGGTATCTCCTAGGAGATATCTCGAAAGAAAATTCCAAAAATCCCTTAAGGTACTTTAAAAAATCCCTTAGGTTACTATCAATAAGCTTGAAGTACCTTCAAAAATCTCTTAGGATACTTAACTACTTACATGGGTGAAAATTTAAAGTAAGTTTGGGTGCCCCTTCATATCTTTGACTACTTCATCTAAAGCATCCATTAGTGCCTTTTATGTAAATTAAAATTGTAGTCCTTCTATGAAGGATAAATCCACTCTTGACCCTTTATGAAATGTTCATAGGAGATACCTTGAAGGGGGAATCCACACTTATTCACATAAGTCATTCAGAACATTTTTTCACACAAAATGTATGATGAAAAAACTCCAAATAAAAAATTCCAAAGACCCAAAGTTATTGATGTAAACATGAAATGGTCCATGTATAGTAGCACCATCAATAGATATGGGAGATATCATACACTGTAACCTAAATTCAAAGACAAAGGAGTTATAATAAAATTTAGGCATCCACATGATCCTCCCCTAATGTCATACCTAATAAGATGGATGTATTTTTTATATGTAGAGGGCCTAATTGTGAATATGTTTTGACATAATGGGAACTAGTATTGTATGATAGGAAAATCCAAAATTGGGGTCGATAGCATGTCATGTGCGACACACGCATAAATTGTAATTTATCTTGGATCTTATTTAATATTTTTCTTTATAATGTATTCTTATTTCATAATCTCTAGATCCAATGATTTTTTTTAACTTCATGGTATGCTTAATTATATCTCTTCCAACTTGGTAAGTTTTGATGGTAACACAAGACTCATAATAATCTTACAATAAATTTTTTAATTTGAAAAGAAGTAGCCTCAAGAAGTGGACCAAAATAATGTTTTGGTAATATTGATTTTATACATTGAGAAAAAGTTATGGTAATATCAAATTTTACGTTTAAGTAAAGTCTTTTTTTTAATAATTTAACCAATCTAAAATCTTCTTTGTGTAATGGGTATATATTTTCGTTTTACCTTGATGTTTTAACTTAGTTTAATTTTTTTAGTCATAAATAATATGCCCAATGGATTAAAATGGCCATGTTTTTATGCCTACATCAGGACTTTTTATTTGCTAATTAGCAGTATTTGCCTTATATCAAAGGCATAAACTTATTATTTATGTGTTTTTGGTGGTATATAAGAGGAATAATCCTTAGTTCATCATTGTTGATAAGTTCCATATTATTTTTTTTTTTAAATCTTGATCACATTGAAAAGACTAATCATGGTTCTTTAAGAGACTGACCATTAGCCACGTAACCTTACAAACCATTTTGTGTCAATATCACTTAGAGGACTAAAAATTAGAAATATCCTACTAAAATTAGTGCATCTTAAACCCCTATGCTATTACCTACAATCAATGAGTTTTTAAATGGAATTTTGTAAATGGTTCCTTTAAATTTCCTAGTCTCTTGTGTCATGGACCATGTTTTAATATATTATGAAAGGAGTTGCACCTATTATTATTGTTAGAATAATCCAATTAATTCTTTATCTTTTATAAGATACAATAATGAAATTAATGTTCAGCATTGATGTCAAATACTATATCTCAACTATGAGTGTTTTTTATCTCACATCCGATGCAAGTATCTATCTTAATGACATATAAGATGAAGTATCTATAAGAACAAGGGGATGTATGCTTGGATTTTTAAGGTTCCTTTGCCCGATAATTTTTTTTCCATGAATGTTATTTTCACATGTTTTTGAAATCACGAATTTCTCATGTGGATATCAAATATTTATATTATGGTTTGTTTATCAATGATTTTATTTCAAAAATTAACTCATCCATTGACTAAGACAACCTTTGTTATGTCACATGTTCATATTATTTCAGTAAATCATTATGTTACCCAAATACATGGAGATAGACATAGGTTGTTATTAATCTACTAATTTTGTTTCCTCATCTATTTAGTACCTTATTATAGGAATCCATTTAGCCTTCAAGTATGTGTCTATACCTAGAACTTAATTATATTTTTATCTATCTTGTGCCCTTGTTAGTCTCTTTACAACACCATATATTTTATATATCGATAGAAATTTTTTTATTGGAACATAAATCCATGTTAATTAAATAAATAATTGAACATGTTTCATTTCATATTACATTTTTTTGTACTTCAATTGGTGTTTTATTATCATTATCATATCATGAGACCTTGATTGTATATGTTGGTGATTATCAATTGTTTAATGGTCATACATTATTATTCTCTTGATATTTTATTTATATGATTCTTTCCATTATTATTGAGTGAGAATTTTGTATCCTTAAAAGAATATTACCATCTTTGATATGTATGCATGTTGGTTAAATTTATTTCTATTAACTTGTTATAGATAGTTACTAGCATTTCACTCACTATTATATATTATAGTTGGTGTTAACTAAATACATTGAATTTTTTATTCTTCCCTATTATCTTAATCTACCATATTATATCTCATTAGTATGATATGAATCGATACATAGATATAACTACCAAGGATTGTTAATACTTATGATTAGTCATGATCTAGTTGAATGTATTATGATCAACATACATGGTTATTATTAATGCATATATGGATACCATACATGATTTTGAATTATCTTATATATTATATATAAGTTTTTAGGGTACTATCTACTTATAGGGGTGAAACTTTAAAGTAAGTTTGGGCACCCCTTCATATCCTGGACTGCTTCATCCAAGGCATCTAGTGTACCTTCTATGTACAGGAAAATTGTACTCATTCTGTGATGGAAAAATTCACTCTTGTACCTATTTAAATTGTTCCTAGGAGATACCTTGAAGGGGAGATATACTCTTGTTCACATAAAATGTCAGATGCAAAAACTCTAAAAAAAATTATGAAGACCCAAAGTCCCAAATAGAAAATTTGAAGACCAGAATCCATTGCATAAACTATTCAAACAAAAAACTCAAGGACCAAAATATAATAATAGGGATTGATCAAAATGTCTGATCACCTGGCTAGGGCTTGTCAATTATTTGAGGTAGCGATTGTGTACACATAAAAAACTACACCAATATAAGCAATAGTACACCTCTATAAATATGAATCAACTTGAACTCAATTGACTTAATCAACACATTCACCAAACCTCACTATCTTGTTTCTTCTTATCCTCATTATCTTCATATACTCTATGTGCTCAACATGTTGCTATCGAATAATATTCAAATCTAGTAGTGGTGGTCGATGAATCCTACTAGCCTAGGTAAGGAATATTGCATGTTTTCTCTTGGTCAACTGATAGTTACCCTTGAATAACTCAACTTTGGTGACCTTTTTCCTTATGGCACATAAATCTACCTCTATCTTCTCCAATGTTAAGCCCTGGAGACTTAATTTGAAGTTACTCACTGCTTCTTTTACAAAATGATCAATATTCTTGAGGAGACATTTACCTTCGATAACTTGAAATCATGAAATATCTAGAGAATTTTAACCTCATGACCTTGATACTTATAGATCAAGGGCCTAACTGACTACCCACTCCTAGACCACAACTATCCTCCCCATGGTCCAATAATTGTATGTATCCTATTGGGAGAGAATAAATAACATGGCTACAAACTTGAAGCCAACACTTGGGTTCATCATGGACTCATAGTGATTGAGAACATAGGTGAGTGAAACCTTAAAATTGAAGTCCCAATCCCTTTTGATGATGAAACATGTCATCACTGTGTTCCTTAGGAAAGAAGAGATTTTTTCAAGAAAAGGTGTACCATTGGCCTAGGAAAGTGGGCCCCATTTTTAATAAGAATTTTGGATGTAGTTTGGAGGGAGACATGCATAACCATAATGCTACTTACATATCCCTATGATTTCATACATGAAGTTTAATTTGTTAGTCTCTAAGTAAACGAGATAGAGAAACTTGGCATAATTATAGAGATTTACTTGCTTAATCAACTTGAAATATTTTTTGAGTGTTAAAATGTCACTTGTTCACGGTTGCATGTTACATCTCCTTGACTATTGAAAAATTAAATATTAAGCTTAATGTCATAAGTACACTTGAAGGTATTACAAGGCCCTTCAAGATATCACTCATTACTCTATTCAAACCTTGAAGGGTACTTATATGCATGTTTTAAAAGTATCTCCTAAGAGACAACTCAAAAACATTGGGTTCACAACAAAGGTTAAAATCAAATACATGGTCCAAAAATATAAGAAGCTAGTCATTTTCCATAATTTTGCTCAAAACCCTAATTGTTAATTATCATTTTGTATTGTAATAAAATACATGGTTGAATATTGACTTAAATAGCTAATTTTCTCTACATGACTATTCTACTTTGATGCATGTTTGAAATTAATCTCCAAGGATATAACATCAAATCTATTACTTTTTTGCATTGACATACATCATGTTGTTAAAAAATGTTATAAATAACCTGATTAACAACTCTTCTCATATGTTTTACAAATATCCAATTGAAAAATCATATTTCAATGGCTTTCCAATGTGGATACTATGTTTCTCTCATTAACAATGGTATGGTCATTCGTGAAGGAATAATACACAAAGTGGTGGGTCAAGATGTTGAATCTTTGGAAGCCATAAATCTCACTTCCACATGCCATAATGAATAAATACCTATTGATTGTGTAAGTGTTAACGTGAATAAAGTTTTAGATTTAACTCTACCACTTCCATTTCTTAAAGCTTTTGTGCTTAATTTGGGGGATGTAGTTGATAGGTTTACTATATGGAGCACAAGCATGATGCAACATGACATAGGCAAGTTTTCTATAGATAATGACATGGAAAAAAGTCAAAATAATTTGCATCCAGTTTTGCATATACAACCATTGCAATAAGAGAACCTTTGCTTGGACTCATTTATTTGATATATCGATGATCTTACCACATTTCAAAGATTAATAAAAAACTTTGTTGGGAAAATGGTACATTTGTTGCACAAATATATAGATCTTGAAAATGATGAAAAAAATTCCTCTGGTTATATTGAATTTGCAAAACCAAGGGAGATTTTTTGTTGTATTCCATTGCCAATGTTAGAAAATGAATTGGGAATTTACATAATGCATGTTATACAACATTGTGAGGCTTGCAGTGTATAATCAATTGAAATATCTATCATTAGATGGTCTTCCAATAAAATAGTGGACACTAAGACTTGTATAAAAATGAATTTACCATACATGACACCAAAGGATAAAGAAATAGGAAATGTTTGGAATGTTTTGTATAATGAAGCCACTCCTTGCCTAACATTACTAATGCAAAGGCATCTAAAAAAATTAGTTCATTCCTACAAACACTCTTCCCAAAAAATAAGTCAGCCAAACAATTCACTTAGCCAAGTGGAGTTTGATGAAAGTATGGATAGTGAGATCACAACAATGTATGTAGATAAATGTTGGACCAAAAAATGTTTTCACTCAAGATTTTCATTTGAGATTCTAAAATATCCAAATATGAAGCTACTTGATTCTACCACAATAGATAGGAGGAAACATGTCTTGGATGCCCTTTCTGCCAGTTTATTTAAGAAAAATATAAACAAAACTAGCATTGATTTTTAGGGTACATAGATCTATTTGGAAGCTTAGCTTATAATATATGGATTAAAGAGAAGAAAAATTTAAGACATTTAAAATTGTCACAAAAATGGGGAATTAAATGCATTCCATATAAGGAGGTTTTGAAAAAATACACATAAGACGACAATGGAATCCAATGACTTGTAGGACCAATTGGTGGATGATTTTACGTATGTTTCTCCATGACCAACATTCCAGGTATATATCAATGGCTCAGGAGAAAATGTTCAATAACTTCCATCATCTTTTACTCAAGAATTTATGAGGCACCACATCAAAGCAAAACTAGTAGATATGGAATATGAGCCAATATCCTAGCCAAAAATCAATAACATGTGGAGATTTCTAGGATGTGACCATTGCCACATCTGATGACTTCACTAGGTGTAAAACATACATCTTGTTTACTCAACATAAATGCTTTGGGTCCCTCTCTAGAGATCAAGAAGAGTGTATCGATCAATAATTCATGATGCACTCAAATCAAATACTTTCTACAAGATAAATGTATTACACACATAAATGAATGTCAAATCAATACCTTGAAGAATGCCTTAGTGTTGTTCATGACAAGGTGGAACATCAAAAAACATTTGTGTTGAGAACATTTATAAAAAGCAAAGTAGTTACTGATAGAATATTAAAGTTTTTAATGGTATGGACTATAACACATGCTCATGGTGTAGGCAAATATGGGAATTTTTTTACTGTATGTTCTTGGAGGGTCTAATTGTACCATAAACTCATTAAATAAGTGCTTCAGGGATATGGAAACAATAATTCCAGATACTTATGGATATTTACTATATAAAATTGGATCTTTAAAATATCCATTTTATAATGGACTTTTGTCTAACAACTACTACCCTGAATGTAAGAAATATAGTGAAGAAGCACAATCAATTGGTTCCTTCAAGAAACTTCCTTCTAGGATATACCTTTAACTAGACAACTATTATGGGGATAATAAGAAAATGTGCTTCCATTCATATTTTATATTGAAAAAAGGTCTAACCTTATATGAAACTAATGTTACACTTAAAATTTCACAAAAGCGTGGAATTTTTTAAAGGTATGTATTGTAATACTTATCTCTCCTTGTCTAAAAATGTGTTTTCCTCTATGTCAAGGTTAGATTTCTACTTGTAGGACATACCCATGATGACATTGATTACACATTTGGAAAATTGTCTAATTTTATTAAGAGGAAAGATGTATGGAGTATGGTAGAGATGATGGACATTTATAGGACATGTGAAAATATAAGAAAATTCATGCCATATTTTATCGAAGAGGTAATGGATTTCAAAGAGTATGTTAATAGTTATTGTTGTCTTCATATTGTGCACCCTAGGATGTTATATGAAATTCATTAATTTGATATAACATTGAATCATCCCTCAAGTTTTTGTGAATTTGTAAGAGAGATGAGTCTCTAGGATTAAAAAGGGATAAATCCTTGAATTCTTCTTTAAGTATGTATCACCTAATCTACTGCTTGTTCATGAAGTTCATGAAAACAGTCGATAATTTGCATGAAAAAAAAATATATGCTAAAGAGGTGATCCATAAATAATTTATCACACTGATTATCACACTTCTACTGAGTAATAATGTTTTCCAAGACTAATTCCATGCATTAAAAGATACTAACATAGTGGTTCAATGTGAAGGTAACATGATTGAGACAATCAATAACATAATCAACCTAAGGGGTATATTACACAACATAGACACAATTGCATACTTGAAAGAGATTTTGATACATTCAACACACTTCAAATGACCTGGTAACATCAGAACCTTTGTTTAAAAATGCAGGATAAAGGGACTAAGGATAATGATATCACTCAACTCTTCTATACATCACTCGTATACTTAGACAAAAATTCACAACTCAAAATTTGTCATATATTCAATGTTTAAAAGCAATGTTCAATGTCATTTCAGTAGGGCTTCATGATACAAAAAATGTGGTTATCTGCAATGGTCAAAATGGCCCAATTTATAGAACTTTGAGGAAGAGCAAGAAGGGAGAAACTTAAGAGGTAGAAGCACATGTGTTGTAGACATGAAAATAAGTTACAGATCCATGAGAGAGATGGATGAGCGAGCCATGCCATGTCAAGAGTCTTACTTGTCCAAAACAAGTCATGAGAATGGTGGCAAGTGACATCAAACCTTCAAGAGTGGCATAGGAAATTGATTCTATCAAAGATAATCCATGAGATTTTTAAACTACAAATAGAAAATATAACACATCAAACTATTGGAACTCATGATAGCAGTTAGATAAAGCTCTTTCTAACTGCTAATTACTCTCTAGATACCTATATTTATTAATTTCATAGAAGCATTAATCCAGTTGGATCTATCCATTTTTAAAAAAATAAATTCTCCATATTATAATCAAAATTATTTCATAGTGTAAATTTCATCATGATATTTCCATCACTTTTCACGGTTTGCAAAATGGACATCGTATGCAAAAGATATGGTTCGCTGAAGTTGTGATAGGATAGGAAAAAAATGTGGTGTCGCAAGATGATGTGGCACAATGTAGACACGCTAAATGGTCCAATCAGGTGGGGACACATGGAAATCAATGGGCCACACTATTTTCTCACTGGGGACCCTCAGTGAGGGTTGACACACTCTTTTTAAGGAGGGGTTCCTTGGCCTCCATTTCATATTGCAATGTATTTGATTTTGCTTTTAAACCTATATTTTGTGCCTACCAGATGCATGTGGGACAATTGAATTATATGTTCTAAATAGCTTGGTAATTTTTTGTAATTACCATTACCCCATTAAGCCACATGGGAGAACTTGTATTTTCCATATCATATTTCGAGTCATAGGAAATTGAGAAAGGGTAATGATCAAGTTTGGAAGATAAGTGACCGAAATGCGTGCCACATCCCAGACCATATAGCTCATGACTTATCTTCCATCTTACCAAGTCATATGCTAAGTTGGAATCTATGATAAGTTTGGTGCCTTGAGCCCACCAAAAGGGGCTGGGACATTGTAAAAGGAAGCTGCTAACCTTTATAAAGTCATCAATTCATTTCCCATTTGCCAATGTGGGATAAAAGATAAGCCGAAGTGCCAAAAAATGGAGGCCAAAGACTTGAACCTTGCACATATCATGAAAAAGTGATAAGAATTGATCGACTATGCTATGGGATGGCAAAGAATATAAAAGGCATGAATGTTTATTTGAATGTAAGCTTCTACCGACTGTGTATTGGAGAACTATAGCCCAGTTTGCAGTATTTGGTCATTTTGGAGCCCTTAGAGGCCGAACCAGAGCTCAGAGTTAACTACAAACTTGTTTAGAATTATGATATGCTATATGATATATATTCATTTTCCCATTTTTAATTTTTGGTGAAATCATTTTTAGCTATGGAAGTTTCCAATTTTGATTTGGAGAAGCCCCTATGTGTGATTCAGGAAGGTGAATGATGTGATGAGTCAGCCAAGGTCTTTCGAAGGTTTGAAACACTATTTTTACAGAGAGTAGATCTATTTTGTTGATTGTAAGTATTATTTTGGCTTGAAAATTTAGCAACATTAATGGATCGATTTGATAAGAACCCAGGGACGTAGGAATTTTGAACCCCATAAACAATTCTTGTTTCTCTTTTGTTGATTTTGATTTTGCATTCAATTTATAAATTAATTTGCTGAATAATTAAGATTTGAAATAGGAATTCAAAATTTATCAATTGAACATTTACGAGAATTGGATAAAATTGGGTGTATAGAAAAATCTGACTATTTCAATGGATAATGGATGTGAACTTTCAATTCATCTTTATTTTAGTTTTGAAACTTGATTTGAATTAGATTTGAATTGATTTTTAATCATTCCAACATCTTAAAAGTTGAGAAATTTTTGCTTTCAATTTAGTTTAAATTTTGAATTTGAAACTTAAAAGATTATAGTAAATGATTTAAAAAGTAGTGAAGTTCATATTGGTGTTTATGGATCAAAATTTGGTATCAGAGTAATTGATCAATGTGATGTAACAGTTGGTTGTTGTTTTTGCTTCCATTTCAGCATTTGTTTTGATTTTTTTTATTGTGCAATGGGGAAGTTGTCAAACAGAGCCAAGCTTGATGAACTTGAAGCATATAACCAACAGATCTAGGAGAAGAATGCTTTCCTGAGAGCTCAATTATACTCCTAGGATTAGGAGATTGCCCATTTGAAAAATGAGTTACGAGCCAAGGATGAGCTCTTGGAAAAACTATACAATGGTGTAAAAATGAAGGACTTACCTTCCACTATAGATGTAGGCACTATGATGGATGAAAACATTGTAAGTGAATGTAAGTCATCAATTGATTTTCCTTCCCATGAAGAATATAGTAACAATGAATTTGGTAAATTTGAAAAATATACAAAAGGAATAGGCTCAAAATTACTTGTTAAAATGGGATTTAATGGAAAAGTCTTGGGAAAAGATGGTCAAGGTGATACTAACCCCATTCAGGTAAAGGATAAGCCTAATCATGTAGGGTTAGGATATAGATCTGGTATTCATAATGAAACAAGTGAATACTCTGAGAAGCAGAAGCAAGATGTGCTATGGAGAAGTGTAAACCTTCTTGGATGGAAGGTAAAACACAATCTTTTTCATCACACTTGAAATAATGTTGATTCTAATTCTACCAAAAAACATAAATATTCCAATATTCCTTTTGATTATTGTACATAAAATTTGTGGCACATTTATCCATGTAATTTTTGTGGATTATCTTATCAATGTGTAGCCAAATGTTGGAAACATAAATCTTTGGTAGGAAAGATTTTGAAAGACTATTATCCTAGATAGAATTATTGAGAGTAGCAATAAGAGTATGTTTTCCAAAAGAGTGGACAGAAGTTTTTTTACTGATTGTAACAGAAGTGGACATCAGGTTGAAAAGTGTTGGAGACTTTGACCATCACACCATCCTAGTAATGGTAAGATTAAGATGGTTAATAAACCTATCAATAAGGTAAGTAATGAGGTTAAATTAACCCATACAGATGTTATTAAATCTACTAAAGAAATCTCACCAACTAAATAGTAAAATATGATTAAGAGGGTTGGTAAATAATTTTTGACTTTCATGTTGTCAGGATTAGTGGATTGATAATGCATAAAGGACATTTACAATTCTTTGAATGTTGATATGGTTTGTTGGAGTGCCATGTAGAGAAAAACCAAGGGACATGTTTAAAATACTTAGATTATTTTCTCATGTTTGGGATTTTGAAACTTCATTTTTAAAACTTGACAGTGGTATATGTAGTTTATATGGGCATGAGCAGTATGTCTATTTTCAAAAATTTGCATTGTAGTTTATATGTTGTCTTTTATATTATGCAAATAGAGGATTATAAGACCATTTATGGGCACCTTTTGTAATGTAATAATTATACACACTATTTTTAGCCATGCATTATATTTTCACATTCTATAAGTCCCTTATTCATTTTGGGCATTTTTGTAACTGTCAATTGTGGTTACAAATAACATGTAAAATTATTACACTAACAAATTGGTTTGCAAATTCACTTGGTGAACAATTTGGAGTGATTAGTAGATGCACCATTTTTGAGATGCAACATTTGAGCAAGCAGTTTGTTTCTATCCACAATGTGGTAATGGTGATGTTTTTTGCAGAAGCATTTTAATGGAGACCACAATTTTGGGGTCCAAAAGTGCTTAGTGGGGAGGTTTGATCTAGGTGGATCTATACATTTATTAAAAAATGAAGTCTCCATATTTTGATTAGAATGATTTCATAGTGTATATCTCATCATGAGCTTTATAGTGCTTTTTTTATTTTACAAAATAGACACCATATGGAAAAGATATGGTCCACTGAAGTTATAATACGACAGGGAAAAAATGTTGTGTCACAAGATGATGTGGCGCAATGTGAACACACTAAGTGGTCCAATCAGGTGGTGATAAGTAAAAATCAATGGGCCCTTATATTTTCTCACTAGGGGCCCTCAGTGAGGGTCGACACACTCTTTTTAAGGAGGGGTGCCTTGGCCTCCATTTCATATTGCAATGTATTTGACTCTGCTTTTAAACCTATATTTTGTGCCCACAAGATGCATGTGGGATAATTTAATTATATGTTTTAAATAGCTTGGTAATATTTTGTAATTACCATTACCCCATTAAGCCACATGGAAGAACCAGTAGTTTCCATGTCATATGTTGAGTCATAGGATCTCGAGAATGGGTCACAATTATCGAATGCCAAGTTTGGAAGATAAGTGATTAAAATGTGTGCCACATCCTAGACCATATAGCTCATGACATATCTTCCATCTTACCAAGTCATATGCTAAGTTGGAATCCATGATAATTTTGGTGCCTCGAGCCCACCAAAAGGGGCATCAACATTGAAAAAGGAAGCTGCCAACCTTTAGAAAGTCATCAAGCCGTTTCCCATTTGCCAATGTGGGATAAAAGATAAGCCCAAGCACCTAAAAAGGGAGGCCAAAGACTTGAAACTTGCACATATCATGAAAAAGTGATAATCCTTGAATAACTATGCTACACACTGGCAAAGAATATAAAAGGCATGAATTTTTATTTGAATGTAAGCTTCTGTCGACTATGTATTGGAGAATTATAGCCTAATTTGCAGTATTTGGTCATTTTGGAGCCGTTAGACGCCGAACCAGAGCTCAGAGTAAACTACAAACTTGTTTATAATTCTGATATACTCTATTTTGTATATTAATTTTCCCATTTTTGAGTGTATGTGATGTAATTTTGAGCTATGGAGGTTGCCAATTTTGATTTGGATAAGCCCTTACGTGTGATTCAGGAAGGTGAAGGATGTGTTGAGTCAGCCAAGGTCTTTTGAAGGTCTAAAACACTATTTTTGCAGAGAGTATATCTATTTTTTGGATTGTAAGTATTATTTTGGTTTTCAAATTTGGCAACATTAATGGATCAGTTTGATAAAAACTTGGGGACTTAGGAATTCTGAACCCTATAAACAATTCCTGTCTCTCTTTTGTTGATTTTGATTTTGCATTTAGTTTACAATTAATTTGTAGAATTATTCAAATTTTAAATTAGAATGCAAAATATATCAATTGAACATTTATGAGAATTGGATAAAATTGGGTGTATAGAAAAATTTGATGGTTTCAATGGATAATTGATGTGAACTTTCAATTCAACTTTATTTCATTTTTCAAAATTGATTTGAATCAGATTTGAATTAGTTTTTAATAATTACAACATATTAAAAGTTGACAAATTTATGCTTCCAATTTAGTTTAAATTTTGGAATTGATAACTTGATATATCCTAGTAAATGATTTAAAAAGTAGTGAAGTTCCTACTGGTGTTTACAAATCAAATTTTGGTATCAGAGAAGTTGATCAATAGGATTTAATAGTTGGTTGTTGTTATTTACTTCCATTTTGGCATTTGTTTTGATTTTTGTTGATTGTGTAATCGGCAAGTTGTCAAATAGAGCCAAGCTTGATGAGCTTGAAGCATATAACCAATAGATCCAGGAAGAGAATGCTTTCTTGAGAGCTTGATTGTACACCTTGGATGAGGAGATTACCCATTTGAAAACTAAGTTATGAGCCAAGGATGAGCTCTTGGAAAAACTACAAAATGGTGTACAAGTGAAGGATTTACCTTCCATTGTAAATGCATGCACTATGATGGATGAAAACATTGTAAGTGAATGTAAGTCACCAATTGATTTTCCTTCCCATGAAGAATCTACTAACAATGAATCTATTAAATTTAAACAATATACAAAAGGAATAGGTTCAAAATTAATTGTTTAAATGTGATTTAATGGAAAAGTCTTGGTAAAATATGGTCAAGGTGATACTAACCCCATTCAGGTAAAGGATAAGCCTAATCATGCTCACTTAGTCCACTCTAGATGCCTGGGATTTGATCATCTTCCACCTCCATGTCTGTTCTTACTTTCGTGTCAAGTATTTTGAATAACACCAACTATTCGCCTTAGTCTACAATTGACTTCCTATGGGCCATCACTCATAAGGTATTTTCTTTGGACATTTTACCCTCAACACTTGTATTTTGACTTTTTTTCCTTTCCTCTCATCATTTATTTGAACAAAAAGTTTGAAGGAATTCTTTCGTTTAGAATTGATCTTTTTTCTTGATGCATTTATTCCTTCATCTTTGTGAAAATGCCATTTGGGTTTTTAGAAAGAACCTTTTTGATTTTTTGTAATGGTCCATCTCTTCCCCAAAACAATCCTTTAGAATTTCTATTTGGCCCTTTTAAAAAGAACGCACCCTTTGGAAGAAATGTAAATGACCCCTTCGACTTGACAATGGCCTTAAAAAAAATGCAAGTGTCCCTTAGGATTTTTAAAATGGTCCTTTTCCAAATAAAACATACCCTTAAAAAAAATGTGACATACCCTTTAAAAAAATGAAAGGGTCCTCTAGATTGAAAAATTCCTTCGAGAAAGGGAAAGTGCCTTTAGGAAAAGTTACAAACATACCCTTCAAAAAAATGAAAGTGCCCTTCAGAAAAATGAAAGTTCCCTTTTGTCTTGAAAGATTTATTTACAGAAATTGTAAAGTACCTTTGGAAAAATTGTGTGGACAAATTATCTTAAAGAATTCATCACTTGGATGAAAAAAAACCCAATGAAATATTCTTAAGGAAAAGCCTCAGACAAAAAGTATAAAATAATTTGGCAAAATGCTTCAGATAAAAAACATGAAATAAATATGAAAAGGATTAAAACAAAGGCCAAAATGGACTTTTTGAAAGAAATAATACTTGGTATTTTTGTAGGCTTTTCCAAAGAAAATTTCTTTTAAAGAAAAGCTATGTGCTAGACTTGGCCAAATTTGAAAGGTGTAAACCTGGGGATGGATGTTGACCAATATTCTTGGTGATTCTTGGGTATGGCATGCCTACTATACCTAATCCTAGTTGCCTAAATCCTTCCATTGGGCATGCAATCACACAAAATGAGCACTCAAATTGTCATGAATAAACCTTGGATTGACCACAACATAATGGCATTTCACAAGACACACACATGTAAAGACACACTTGTGCTACTAAGCACTTGGGGAACACAAATAAAAATAAAGGAAACATGCATGTGTCAACTATAACACTTATGGAACACAAAGAAAAACAAAATTAGACTAAACACACACACTTATGCTACTATTTACAAGATAGACTTGGAAGGACTAATAGTAGAACTTTAGATGTATCCCATTCAAAGGGATAGGCAATTCTTCTCCATTCATCTTGGTCAATTGAAAGGAGTTTCTTTTCTTTAAATTGATGATAATGTAAGGGACACTCCACAAAACATCAAAGTTTGTATGTTTACTTGGTTTTGCTCTATTTTCATACCATTTTATAACCAAGTGACCTTCTTTGAACACTCCTATACTTGCTCTTTTGTCAAAGGATTTCTTCATGAGTACTTGGTGGTATTCCATGGTCTTATGTGCATTGTCCCTTGCTTCTTGCAATTGCATTAGTTCTACAAATATAACTTCCATTGGAGTATTTTCTAGCAGTTCCAATTGATGTGCAAGTCCTAGAGCAATGAGCTCTTGAGAGATGGACAACCTAGCTTCTCTCCCATAGAGAAGCACAAAATGAGAGTTACCAATTGATCTCTTAGGACTAATCCTGTCATCCCATAATGTTGTCTTCAACATGGTGTGCCATGCTCTTTGATTTTTCTCTAATCTCCTCTTGATGATCTTGATGAGGTTCTTGTTAGTAAACTTAGCCAACCCATTACCTTGAGGGTAATAGTTAGATGAGGTACTCAAGTAAATTACATTCTTATTTGCCCACTTAAAAGTTTTATCACTCATAAAAATAAGTGTATTATCAAAAATGATAGTATAGGGGACCCCAAATCTTGTTTTGATACTCTCATAAAAATCCAAGATTACATTTTCATTTGCCTCCTTCAATGTAACAACCTCTACCCATCTTATGAAGTAGTCAATAGCAGTCAATATCCATTTGTGTCTAGAAATTGATGGAGTGTTGATCATACCAATGAAATTAAGGCCCTGTTTCATGAAAGGCTGGTCCATTTGGGTAGGATTCAATGGAAGGGCCTAAAGTTTCTATTTGCCTAAAAATAAGGCACATTTAGGACACCTCCTAACTCAAGAGTAGAAATCCTTGAAAAGGCTAGGCTGATAATACTCTACCCTCATTATCTTTGTAGCTAATTTTTTTGGGTAGAAATGACCTCCATATACACCATTTTGAAACTTTTCTAGAAAAATGCCAAACTGATCATTATCAGCACACTGTAGTAGTACACCATTCAAATCCTTCTAAAAGAGAATGTCATCTACAAGACAATAAGGAAAGTTTTTCAATATAAAATACCTTATTTGTGACTTGTTCAAACCATTAGGATAGTCACCATTTTAGAGGAAACTAATGATGTCTTATGTCCAACATTGAATTGGTATGTGACCAACTGGTGATGGATGAACTTGATTGACCAAGACCTCTTATTTTAGCCCTTGAAGATCTAAATCAGATGTTCAAAAAACCCCTTTCGTCTTACCAAGCTGGTTACTTTGATATCAACATCATATTCCATTACCTTTGTGATCCACTCATCTCTATTCTCATTGAGGTCTTTGCTTAAGAGTAACTCTTTGGTGCTAGGATGAGAGACCATGACATGTATCCTATTGTTTGAAACCATGTGCCTGAAATTTTTCAAATATCTTATCATAGCTAGAACTTTCTTGTCAACAAATGTTTACTTGACCTCATAATCTTCCAATCCTTGACTAAAGAATGCAATGGATTGTTAAACTTCTTCATCATTCTTTTGTATAAGCATAGCTAAGATTGTGTCAAGATTATTAAAAGCATAGAGTATGAATTCCTTAGCAAGTTTTGGGTTCAAGAGAGTAGGAGATTGGGCAATTACTTGTTTGATTGCCTCAAAACTATTCTTACCTTCCTTTGTCCAAGCAAAAGCTTGATTATTCTTGAGCATGGATATAATAGGCTTTACCAAAGTAGGAAATCCTAGAACAAACCTTCTAAAAAATTTGATCTTGCCTAAGAAAATTAGTAAACCTTTCTTGTGTAGAGGCAAAGACATACCTAGAATGAATTCAATCCTTTCAGGATCACTAGATAGGCCTTCCTTTGATACAATGTGGCCCAATAATTTACCTTCATGAACAACAAAGATACATTTTTTTAGATTAAGATAAACTCCAAACTCTCTACACTTCTCAAAGACTTACATTAGATGTTTCATGTGGTCATCAGCATCCTTGGAAAAAATTGTTATATCATCTAGGTATACAAGCAAAAACTCATTAATCAAACCTTTAAAGGTCATGTCCATTGCCCTTTGGAAAGTAGCACCAGCATTAGACAAACCAAAAGGAATCTTTCTATATGAAAATTTTCCCCATTATATGATGCTATCTTTAATTGATCCTCCTCATTCACCAATATTTGGTTATAACCTGAATAACCATCAAGTAGTGAAAAGCACTGAGAACCTAAAACCACTTGCAAAATCTGCTCCATAGAAAGTAGTGGGTAATGGTCTTTGTGTGAAACTCTATTCAGATCCTTAAAGTCCACATAAAGTATAATATCTCCACTCTAATTTCAAATAGGTACAAGGATATATACCCAAGTTGAATCTTTGATAGGAAAGATAATCCTAGACTCAATCGATTTGGTAAGCTCTCTCTTCATGAGTTCCTCTATTTTGAGATTGATAGGCCTCTATTTTTGCCTAACTAGTTTAGCTCTAGGTTTTAAATCAATGCTATGATGAGCTAGACCTTGATCAATCCCTTTCAAATCCTTTTATTCCCTAGCAAATACATCATGAAATTATTTACACAATTTAATGAAGGCTTATCTTTTGAAAAGAGAACATATCTTACCAATTTCCAGAAGTTTGTTCTTAAATATCAAGATTGTTTGATAGTTATCTTATTTTATAGATAGGCTTACCCTTTACTTCCTTCTTTGATAATATTCATTGAAAAAAATCCCTAAAGTAACCATCCCCTTTGGTATCTTATTTGTCTTCAGAAGGATAACTTGTTCTTCATATTGATTTTGAAGCTTCTTTTGATTCTTTGAGGAAAATTATACTTCATTTTGAATGAAGTGTATAATGTTTTTATCACTCTCAAACACTTCCCAAGACACTTCATTATATATAATAAAAGGTCTCACAATGACCTTGATGTGAGGTTGATCCTTCTCTTTGATTATGTCAGCAACTATATCAAAATGTGCTCTTATCACAACCATCCTGTCAGCATGTTTATTTGAATCTCTTGGTATAGGTTGGTTATTGAAAGCATCAAAGTCCTCAATTCGATCCCACACCCTATGCCTGTAAGACTTAAGAAAAGGGTTCTTGGTTGTAGCTTGGTTTCTCACTTGATGTATAATCAATTCACCATCTCCATATACCTTTAAATTCTTGATACCCTTTCTCTTTGCCCATTGGAGGCCATGAACAAATATTTCATATTTAACTACATTACAAGTGAAAATAAAATGGAATCTATATGAAGAATAATAATTGTTCTATGAAGGAGAAACTAACATGACACTAGCTCCTACCCCTACCTTGATTGTAGAGCCATCAAAAAACATTTTCGATATCCCCTCAAGTTCATGATATTCATTAGTGAGTGATGGTATATGAGTGTTCTTCTCATTCATAGAATATACTCTGAATTCATTTTTTTATATTAATTCATAGGGATCATGCTCATAAGTTTTAGTATCATACTCATTAAGAAAAAGATCATAAGTACCTTCAACCAGAAAGGATGTTTCACAACCAATGGCACCTTCTTCCTACTCACGAATCATAAAATTCTGATTTGAACTTGTTTCCATATATGGTTCAATGTAAAACCTTGCCAAGGGATATGATTTTATAGTTAATTTAGTTCCATATCTTGTTCTAAAAGCTAGAAAATACCAATCAGTTACAAGTTATCCTCCAATCTTAGCTATGAAGTCTCTTGACAAGCAAATAGCAAAATGAGCTAGAAGATCAACCGCCACAATGTCTTATAGGACGGGGAAGCTTGGAAAATCATAAAAGAAAAATTTAAAACATTTAACCAACCCCATAGTCTTCTATGGAGTTACATCAAGATGTAATATACCTTTGTTCTGAGGATCATATTTTTGTCCTAATTTATCAACAACCACTTTAGGAATAGCTATGATACTAGCCCCACTATCCACAATGCAGTTGTGAACAAATTTATCTCCCATAATGAGCATGAGGTAGAAAGGTGGAGGACTTTCAGATTTGGTAGATGGATATAAAACATAATCAGGTGTGTTGGTAATGGCTACACCATTGTACTTTAGATCTTAAAGAGTTACATTGATATTATCAAGTTGTTCTTGTAGGATTTCTTTTTTACTAAGCATGGGTAATACTTCTCAAAAAGAAATTCTAGTTTTTGTATTCTTCAAAAAGTCAATAATATTTAGATAGGAAGTATTCACCTTGTCTTACATTCTTGAATGTAATAAGGGAACTTGAAATTTTTGTACTAGAGGTTTGGTATCTTTTCTCACATTCTAACTTTGAGAAGTAGTGTGACTAGTAGGATCTACGACATTGGTACTTACAATTTGTGACCTTAGAGAGGCATTACCTAGAATCACATATGATACTAGAATATCTCCTAAAGTCCTCTTTCTAGCCCTTATGTTAGCTACAGTTAATGTATTTTGATTCAACACATCATCTTCTACTTGGAAATTCTTAAAACTAGTACTTTGGCTGTTACCTTCTCCTTAAACCTCTCTTTGCATGAGATTTTCTTCTTTTAATGTAACATAAGGAGTAGTTCCTTCTTGAGTTACCAAAGATTGATTACCTTCTCCACCATTATGTATAAAATAACCTTGAGATTGTCCCATATGATCCAAATGCTCCTCTCCTTGAACTATATTGGTGTGGACTGGAATAACAACCCTTGTTGATGGAATGGAATTAGGATTATAGGCATTAGGATTCCTATTAAAACCTTGTTGGCCTTGTCTTCTTCTTTGGTTAGTGTATTGGGGTGGAGGTATTTATCCTTTCTGAGGATAATACTAAGGAATGGGTGGAGCATTTTCATACTTTTGTGGTTGCTTGAGGTAGTCTTACAAAGACTGAATCATCTCATCCTTATCTATAGCATCATCCAACTTTTTGGGAATATTTTTAGGTTTGGAATTATTATTGGGAACTTGTGTTATACTTGGTATTCCACTAAATTATGAGATAACAAAATTATGGAGAATCTTCAAGGTAGTTTTCTATCTTGTATCAGACTATTCTAACTTCAATGGCTATCTCATATGCCTCAGGTAAAGTAAATCATCCCATTGACTACAACAATACTACTACATAAGTGCTAATAGCCTTAAGATAGGTGTGGAATACAAATCTTGGAGGATGCCTCATAATAGGTGGTAGCTTATCCCATGTTCATTGAAATCTCTAATTGAAATCTCCAATGGATTCATTAGGACCTCTCTTTATCACATTTAGCTGGTGGATTAGTGAAGTATGGTCACTCTTATTTTCTAACCTATTTAACAACAACTCTCCAAAACTATCCCAATTAATAATACAACCACCTTCCAATGTCCTATACCAATCAAGTGCATTCCCCTTTAGAGACATGACAAGTAGTCTAATATCTATGTTAGCTTGGGTGATATAATGGAAATTGCAAAAGTTTGAAATGTCCCTGATATGATTATGATATGGGGTAATAGGACCCTCTCCATTGAATTTGTGGAGACTTTTGGTAGCATTAGGAGGAATAGGATCATATATAAGAAGGTTAATTAGATTTTGGGTGTTGAAGGTCAGGAAAGGATGTCTTCTAGCCATTTCTTCTTCCTCTTGATCTACTAATTCTTCAACCTCCTCTTATTCCTCTTCAAAACGTTCTTGTTCAGGATCTTTAAAGGTTAGGAATGGTTCAAGGTTTTGTTCTTCAAGAGGAATTTTAGGCTAAGGAACTTGATTGAAAATCCTACTAGAAGATGATCTAGTGAGGACCATGAAGTATACTATGAAAAAACTAATATATTGACAAAGATTCTCAAATTTTAGAGTCACCAAATGCTAGATTAGAATGCATCCCCAACCTTGGACTTGTCGAGGCCAACATTCACCTTGACATGGAAATAATTAGGACCAACTGTCCCACTGGGCATGCTAGAACTGTTGTCATCAAATTTTCCACCCTAGGATGCTCTATGAAATTCCCTTAATTTGATGCAACATTGAATCATCCCTCAAGTTTATGGGAACTTGTAAGAGAGATGAGTCTCTAAGATTGAAAATGGATAGCTCCCTAAATTATTCTCTAAGTGTCTATTACCTAATCTACTGCTTGTTCATGAAAAGAGTCAAGAATTTGCATGAAATAGAAAAACTATACTAAAGAGGTGATCCACAAAGAATTTATCCCACTGACTATCACACTTATACTGAGTAGCAATGTTTTCCAAGACTAATTCCATGCATTGAAAGATACTAACATAGTGTTTAAATTTTAAGGTACCATACTTGAGATAATCAACAAGATAATTGACCTAAGGGGCATATTGCACACCATAAATAGAATTGCATGCTTGAAGGAGCTTTTGATACATTCAACACACTTAACATGACCTGTTAACATCATAACATTTATTAAAACATGAAGGATAAAGGGAGTAAGGATAATGCTATCACTCAACTCCGTTATACATCACTCACATATTAAAAAATTCAAAAATCAAAATTGGTCTTGTATTAAATGTTTAAAATCAAAGTGCAATGTCATTTTAGTAGAGCTTCACCATACAAAAATATGGTTATCTATAATGGTCAAAATGGCCCAATTTATAAAAATTTGAGAAAGAGAAAGAAAGGAGAAGCTGAAGAGGCATAAGGACATATGTTGTAGACATGAAAATTAGTTACTAATCCATGAAAGAGATGGATGAGAGAGCCATTCCATGTCAAGAGTCTTAATTGTCCAAAACAAGTCACAAGAATGGTGACAAGTGGCATCAAACCTTCAAGAATGGCATAGGAAGCTGCTTCTATCAAAAATAATCTATGAGAGTTTAAAATTGAAAATAGAAAAGTTAACACATCACACTACTAGAACTCATGATGATAGTTACAAAATGCTCTTTCTAGCTACTAGTTATTATTTGGACACCTATATTTGTTGATTTTGTAGAATCTCCTTGACTTGGTCAGTTGATAGTAATGAATAATTTATCAACCTATCCATTTTACTCACTTAGTACACTCTATATTCTTTGGTTTATACCATTTTCCACCTTCATATCTATTCTTATTTTCCCATCAAGTCTTTTGAATAGCAATAACTATTCACTAATTTTACAATTAACTTCTTGCGGTCTCTCACTCCTCAGGTATTTCATTTGACCTTCTTATCCTTAGCTATAATCTTTGGAATTTTATTCCTTTCCTCTCAGATTTTCCTCAGACAAAAAGTTGAAGGAATCCTTTCTTTTGGATTTGAGCCTTTTCCTTTATGCATTTATTCATTTGGCTTTGTGAAAATTCCCTTTGGCTTTTTGAAAATAACCTTTAAGATTTTTTGCAATGGTCCACCTCTTCCCTAAAAAAATTATTTAGAATTTCTATTTGGTCCTTTTAAAAGGAAAATACCCTTCGAATGAAATGTAAATGACCCCCTTGACTTGAAACTTTCCTTCAAAAAAATTAATGTGTCCTTATAGATTTTCAAAATGGTCCTTTTTCGAACAAAATATACCCTTCAGAAAAACTGCAACATACCCTTCAAAAAAATGAAAGGGTCCTCTAGCTTTAAAAAGTCATTAAGGAAAGTTAAAGTGCCTTTCAAAAAATTTACAAACATACCCTTCAAAAAAATTAAAGTGCCCTTCAGAAAAATGAACATGGCATTTTGGCTTGAAAGAGTCCTTAAGAGAAATTGTAAAGTACCTTAAAAAAATTGTGATGATAAATTGTCTGAAAGAATTCATCACTTGGAAAAACTAAAACTCGAAGAAATGCTCTTAAGGAAAAGACTCAAACAAAAACTCTAAAATAATTAAGAAAAATGCTTTGGATAAAAAACCTAAAAGAATTAGGCAAAGGCTTATAACAAAGGCCAAATTGAACTTTATGAAAGAAATAACACTTGGTATTTTTGTGGGCTTTACCAAAGAACATTTATTCTAAATAAAAGCTAAGTCATGGACTTGGCAAAATTTGAAAGGTGCAAACTTGGGGGTGGAAATTAGCCAACAGTTACCAGGTAAAGGGAAGAAATAAAATAGTAGGCTTGACATAAGTTCAATACTTACTTCTACGCATGGAGCAAGGTCAACCCATTATACATTGCAAAAACTCTATAATAGATATAAATTGGTTCCTCATAATTACATTATGGGGAATAAAAGAAAATGGTAAGCCAAATGTTCCAGAAGGTAAACCAAAAAAAAATTTATTTCAAAGACTTGAAAAGTAGAGAAATGTCTCAAGATTCCATTATTGCTAAAGACTCAGATAGAAGTAGAAACAAAGTTAAAATGAAATTAACTATAATTTTAATAAGTATGTGCATCAATTCAATGAATTTGGTTTGATGAGAAATATTAAGTAGAAGGATCTAACATATTACTTCCAAACCATCTAGGACATAATGAAAGAAGACATGTTCCCTTCTAAAGTTGAGTGCACAAAAGATTTTTAGCCTAGAACTCATCACAACATACCCCTATATAGAGATCTATATAAAATGGTTCATGATATAACCCTTGATTTTGGAGTGGCATCTATAGATACATATGTTGTTCCAAGAAGTAAAAGAACAAGAAATGCATTTGATATAGCTCAAGATGTGTAAATTAGAGACATTTTGTTTGTCAAACTTGATGATTCTATAGGAGTGGACTACATAGTATAGATTGCTAGAGCTAAAAACAATATTAAGAGACTACAAGCAATGAGAAATATCAAAATGTTTTTTTTTTCAAAATTTAGTCTATTTTTTGAGAATGTATAATATTTTACTATTTTATTTATTTTTATTTATTTCTAGTGGCACTTCACATTTTGGGTCTTGGGAAATAAACTTTAGCCTTTGAGTTTTATATTTTCTACTATGAAAATTTAGTATTTCGGTAAATATGCATCTATTTAATAGCATTTGATTATTTGAACATCCAATTCACATTTTTGAATCCTTAAAAACTATCTTTGGCAAAATTTCTTCATAATTTGCATGACTAAGAATTTAATACATCTCAGATTTTGTGTTTTGAAAAATACAATTCGACATTCGGCCATCTATGTAAAAACATCTTTGGGGTTTACACTTCCAAATGTCCCACTTACACATCAAGATTTATTCTTCGGCATTTGCATATCAAAAAATATTATTCCACTTTTCACATGTCACCCTAGATTATGTGAGATAATACAAGATTAAATTTGATGGTTGTGAGGACGTCACCCGAATCAAATTAAACATATAGTTCACAATCCAATCAAATAATGGCACATGACATCCCAATCATCCCAAAATTTCTAAATCACATATCGACCAAGTATGCAATTATTGTATAAATTATTTTTCCTTCAAAAATATACCACTAAGTCTTATAATATCTATAAATTCATGGTATATGGACCAATTTGAATGGTTGCATAATTTAGACTTATCACAAATATATAATATAGATGTGATTTATTTATTATAAGTCTAAGTAATTCTTGATGAAGTCCAATTTATTTATTATAGTTTTCAAAAACTAATAAATAAATTATTTATGATCATTTTAAATAATTTAGACTTATCAAAAATATATTAGATATATATGAGTTATTTGTATTAAGTCCAACTTAATCTTTATATAATCAAATTAAATCTAGATACAATCTAATTTATTTCTGATAATTTTTGAAAATGTGGACTATTGATAAGCCCAAATTATATGAAATAGTCCTTTAAGTAGTCTTGTTTCCATTAGTCCTAATCTATCCTCAATTCAAATTATAGATTGCAGTGCTCAATGTCTCTCTCTAATATCCATAAGATAATATAGACTCATTTATCATAAAACTAGCCATATCTTGAATTGTCCCATTCTTTATTTTCACTACTCCATTCTATTAAGGTGCCATAGATGCTGAGAACTATCTCATTAATCCATGAACCTCATAGTATTCATGAAACTCATTAGACCAAAACTCTTCTCCTCTATCAAATCTTAGATACTTTATCTTCCCATTCTTATCATTATCAACAAGAGCCTTAAATGCCTTGAACTTGTTGAGAGCTTCTTACTTTTCAATTAAGAATACTACCCAAGTCATTATTTTATAGTAATATATGAGTAACATGAAGTAGTTATCTCTTTGAATGCTTTAAATTATTGCAGGCCTATAAAGATCACTATTTATTAACTCCAAGGGAGTTTTAGTAGAGTAATCCTTAGACTTGAACCTTATTCTAGTCTTCTTATCATGTTGACATGCCTTATAAATTAATTTTTTGGGTTTGGTGATCTTAGGCATGTTCTTTAAAGACTTATTAATACTCATCTTGACTAGATTGTCAAATTTTAGGTGACGTAACCTTCTATGCCATATCCAACTTTCATCCATATTTCTCATAAATTATCTCTCCTTGATCTCATTCAAGACATATAATCTATTTTTAGTCCTCTTAACATTGGAAATTAGCCTTCTTGATTTGGCTCTCCTTATCGCACACCATCTGTCATGAAAAGTTAGTGTGTGTATTTGATTGCACATTTCAATTACACTAAGTAGGTTATGTTTCAAACCTTCAACATACAACATATTTTGTGTCTTGGTCTTCCCATTATCCAAACTCAATATACCCTTTTCAACTATATTCATAGTTGTGTTGTCCCCAAACCTTCCTATTCCTACAACATTATTTTTCAATGAGATAAACTTATTTTTGTCTCCTATCATGTTTCCTATGAAACTAGTATCTATATACCATTTCATGCCTTCATATTGATTGTGAAAGGTAGTTTGAGCTAGAATAGAATCCACTTTAGTCTTCCATCCCTCCTTATCCAATAGTCCATCTTAACTCATGGGCTCAATATGATCAGTACTATCTTGCTTTAGGTTCCATAAATTTTTTTGACCCTTCTCATGCACTCTAGGAGCTTCATATATATTATTGAATCTTGAGGGCATTTTAACTCTATTATAATAAAATCTTGCAATGTGTCCCATATTATTCCAAATGTAGAAAACATCTCTATACTTACCTCTTGACTGATCACTCCTTCTCCCATGGTCCAATGATAACTTATCCCTTATTGAATTGGGATGCCTAATTTTTATTTTCATGTTTTAAATCTTGATTTGCTATGAATTCTCACACTCTTTCTCAAACTTGATCATATTATCTATGAGCTTCTCATGCTCATCCTTCAAAGAATCTAATTTTATCTTCAATTGGTCATACTCAGCTTCATTTGATCTAAACCTTGTATTAACACTTTATAATTGATTTTTGAGATAATTGATAGTCTTATTTTGATTATTCAAAACATCATTGACACTTATGAGCTCATCTTCAAGGTCTAATTCAAATTATCCTTCTTCACAATCATAGTAGACTTCTTCATTACACATGTTTTGTTCTTCTCTTTGATCATTAGACATCTTGTCCTACTTATGATCACCCTCAAGTTATAAGACTTTCTTCAAAGGAATAAGCTCTGACATCAATTATTGGAATCATAATCATTGATAAAGGAAGGAGGGGGAGAATCATTATCTTTAAAACAATCATTCAATTCCACTTAAGCATACATGAACCATTCATAGAAACATGAACATCTAGTAAATAATATGTAACCATATAAGATCATGAAACACATTACATATGTAGAAAACCCTTAAAGGGAATAACACCCATATACATATATATATATATATATATATATATATATAGAGAGAGAGAGAGAGAGAGAGAGAGATAGACACACACACACACACACACACACACACACAAACACAATAGTCTTATAAGACAAAGTTCAAGTTTAGTGAAGCACCAACTTCACATGGATCACCAACCCCAACTAGTCAAGCACGTCCTTGACTAGGCTTTAACAAGCACCCACTTATAAAGAGGCACCAACCCATAGATGACTCAGCACCAACTCAGGCATATTATTTATTTGATAAAATTTATAACACATTTTTTTCTAATACAACAAATGAGGATAACCTTATTTAGTTCTTCTTACTCTTCTATCTCTCTCAAACTACCTTCTAGGCTTCTTCACTCAACTAGCTATCTTCTAGACAGATTAGGTCATATGACATTGAAACTCATCTATAGTGACCCTATTATATCTTAATTATATTTTATATACACCCATATTATTTTCTATAATACCTCCTTAAGCTCTTCAAAGTGTTATATCCTTTTCTTGCACTCTCTTATTCTCTAATTAGTTAAGTCGGCATAATAAGCCTTGTTCTTCTATAATACTTTATCACATGCACTTATTATTAGGACATACACAATTTAAAAATTGCATTTCAATTAAAATATGTATTATAATACATTTCATATATGAATAAATAATTTACAATAATTCATATCCAACTTAAAAAATTAAAAACCTCTTTAAGGCCTTAAGGAGACATAATTTAATTAAGCCTTCATGAGTACATGTTACCCATTGTCTTATTATAACACTTTAAAAATACACACACTATAGGAAAAATATTTATACCAATCAAATATATCTCAAATAATATCCTTTTATCTTCATGAAACATTATATATCTAACCACAACTTGAGGCACACCATTAGTACTATTCATAATTAGGCATATGAGCCTACAAAAATTCTACCAAATAAAACTGAAACATGTATATAATTTAGTCACACAATAATAATAAATAAAATATAAATAACCTAAAATAACTAAAAAAATTCTTTAATATCATTATACTTCATCACATAGGCCAAAAAGACTAATAAAGACTCATGTAACTTGCTCACTCAAAACTGCCAGTTTTCCTTAAAGACCAGTCATGGTGAATCAGACCTTCAACACCTGTATAAGCATTTTAAATGAATTATTATGAATTTATATGAAAATTTTAAATATCCATAGCATCCTAAAATACTAACATCATATGTTCTTAGTGGCAAATATTTGTCTTACATACCAGTTTGTTGACCTCACTACACATACATCTCACTGAGTCAAACAAGCCATTTTGGCTTCTTCATTTTACCAGTATACCTAAAATACAAGATTTATACAGATTATTAATAGGAAAAACTAGTCTCAAATAATATTTACATGAATTTTTTTTCATCCCTCTATCATGAGAACACATTCCTAATCATCTTCTCACTGTTGCTTAGGTTTTTCATTATTTCCACCATTAGGCCTGGTAGCGACTCGCTGTCTTGGATGATGGGTTTGGAAAAATTAAGGGGTATATCCTATATATAAACATTCATGGACATGAAACATGAGTCTCAATATTCATCCTCCATCTAATTTCATATTTTCACTTGTTCAAATCTAAATGCTACAATAAATATCTAAGAAATTAACACTTTCTTGTAGGTTCTACTCACACACTCCATAGCTCAATCACACCTAGAGTTTATTGGGAGATTTTAATATAAAATATAATATCTTACCTAAGCATACCATTCCATTATGGGCACTTTTGATAAACATCCTCAACATCAGTTCCTTATTAAGGTTCTAATGTGATTTAAACATGTTTCCATTCCTAACAATCATTCATAAAGCATTGCCCCCCAATCCAAAAATAAATTCTTAAAATTTTAAGCTAGGACCTTAGAAATATACCATGAATATATTATTTTTACATGCAAATATTTTATGAGCTAACAAACACAATAAAATATTTCTCAAGTTGAAAACTCTTCATCTATGCACTTGGGAGACCTATAAGCACTTTTTCTTGCCTTAACCTTCAAATTTTGACCTAAACTTCATGAATACACCTAAGACAACCTATAACACATCTAAAAAATCTCACTTATGCATACTTGCCTTGGAAACTGAACCTCATGCATCATTAGGCCATGCTATCACCACTTTAATTTCTACACATCAGTCTTCACACCTTGTTAGGGATTGAAATGACCTTGAAACCTCTTTTAATGATCTCAAAATTTATATACAATAACTCACATGCTCAAAAACTATCAAACATTCTTATACAACCTTATTTCACCATACAATCAAGCATATGCCTTCACACAAGGTCTTTTCATGCCATAACTAATCTTCATAGGAAACCTTCTCCTCAAGGATAATTTAAATAAATCTTATATAAACTTTACAGGCATCAGGACATCCATCTCATGATGCCACCATGCCTCTTCATGAAAAATACTATACATATTATGCACATACCTTCTCAAGACACTAATATGTTAAAATATTTGACAACTTTGACAATAAGGACCTTCAATGCCAACCTTCACACTAATCATGTAAACATAATAACATATATGAATCATATTTTACACTCTTAGAATCACTAAAATATTGATCAATATTCTCTCTCATAGCTACACTCTTCAATGACCTCATGAAGACATATAACCTCATGACCATGCCAACTGACCTTCAATACTTTAGCTTGTTACAACACAACACTCACTAGAGCACCAATGAGACATCAATGACTATAAAAATGATAGTCAAATGACATCAACCTTCTCAAGAACCTTTGGCATTAATGACAACATCATTGCTAAACCTCAACAATAGTAATAATGCTCAATAATAATAATGGTACTGAATATTTTAATAATTAATTTCTTTCTTATTGTAAGCAACATGGAATCAATCATGAGAAAAATATTTCCTATACAAATGAATAAAATGATGTTGCTCAATGTAAACATAGGACTATCACTGAAATGACTAAGTGTATGTTGCATGCTAAAAATATGAATTATAAATTTTGGGTTAAAGCCATGTATTGTGATGTCTATCTCATAAATAAGACTCCAACTAAAGCTATTTTAAATATTACAAGTGAATAAGCTTAATAAGTATTAGAAAATCTAGCTTAAAACGTTTACGTGTTTTTAGATGTGATGTATTTATTCACATTCTCATTGAAAAGCATAAGAAATTAGATTTCAAAGCATATACTTTGATATTTCTTGGTTATGATGAATCATCTAAATCTTATAGGGTGTATGATCCTCAAAGTAACAAAATCTAGGTTAAAAAGGATGTTAACATTTATGAAAATGGTGTACTTTATTATGCTTCTAATTCTAATTCTCTAGACATAGTTTTTACTTCTTTTCCTTTTGAAACTAGTAATGATCATAATAATGTGTTGCATAATTATGTTATTCCTCCAATTCTTTCTGCCTTTCAAGTCTTGAACCACCTAAAGGTATGCCTAAGTGGGCCAAGACTACTATAAAATTTTCTAGAATTCATGTAGATCTTAATGATACTTAGAGATCTAGGCAACAATTTTTTAATTATGTTTTTATGTCTAAACTTATGTATAATTATGACCCTCAAAATCTAAAACAATATCAAGGTCGCCCTCATTGAGAAAAAGCAATGCATGATGAATACCACTCTTTGATTTTTCAAAACATGTGGGACTTAGTTCCCCTACCTAAATGGCATCATTTGGTAAGTTGTAAATGGTTGTTTAAATATAATTTCGTCTTTAATAATCAAATTAAAAAATATAAAGGTAGACTAGTTGCTAGAGATTTTTCATAAATTGAAGAAGTTGACTATAATGAAACTTTTAATCCTGTTGCTAAGATTCCCACAATTAAATTTGTTTTAACTTTAACCCCTTAAATACATTTTATTGTTTATAAAATTGATGTTAATAGTGTTTTCCTAAATGGTGACTTGCATGAATAAATTTACATGTCTCAAGCCCCTGGTTCTATTAAGTAAGACAATGAACATCTTATATACAAGTTAAAAAATATTATTTATGGTTTAAAATAATATCCTTAGAAAGAATGGTACTCTAAAATCTATCAATTTATTATAGCTCAAGGCTTTACTCTTAGTTCTAATGATCCTAATCCTTTTATCAAAAATAATTCAAGTGACATAGTTATTACTTTATTATTTTTGGGAATTAGGTGTTTAATTCCTAAGCAATTACAAAGTCTAAGTAAATGTAAATTATTAATTAATGTATCTTAATTAGCATAATGATTTTTTAAAAAATATATGTATTTTACCTTTTCTAAAAAAATAAGAAGTGTAGAGAAATCAAACTTATCTTATTCTAGGTTGAAACAATTGATTTAGGATCTAGAAATTATTGTGTAGGGATGGAAGACTATCTCAAATATAACCCAATACTCTGTTTCTAGATTGGACATGAGATCTAAAATCAAGACACCTACAACTTGGATCTATAGTATAAATTTTTGAGATATTGTCAACTTTTGATGCTAGTGTCTAATTCTAGCATTGGTGTCCTAGTGACCTGGCTTTTTTGGGTTTTATTTGGTAGGTCTGTAACACTCTAGGAGTGCAATATTTAAGCTTGGTTATATAAAGAGATCATTGTGTCTTATTTTATCTTCAAAACCCTTTAGAGCTCCTAATACTTAAACTTGAATAGTAAACTTGGGAAAGAGAGAAGGGGTTAGTGTGTAAGGGATAAGCTGGACACACTTCACACCCCTTGCGTGGGCACGCTACCTATATACCAATACTTTGAAGAGGGATCAAGCTAATATAGTTCTCCCGTTTGAAGTTTTTGGTGTGATTATGTGATGTATGAAACTAGATGCAAAAATATAATGTACTTTAGATGACTAGGGATTGGTATGAGTGCTTGAATAGGCTTGAAATAGTCTTTAGTGGTTTTATGCATAGAATAGGGAAGAGTGATTGAGTGTATTTGCTTATATTCTTGATATTTTCCTGTGAATGAGTGCCAACCTTTCTAAATGGATATTGAATGGAATTTTATAGGGAAATTAATGATCCTGGGTTAGATGAACTTGTACTAGGCTAACAAGGGAAACGATAAGGAATCAAGAAAACCTAAATGTTAGAGGTGGAAATGAAATTAGACAATATCACCAAAAATAATCCACCCAAGATTTTGGTGCTCCTATCCAAATTGGGTGATATTGTCTTAGGAGGATGGGCCCTAGGGGATGGATCTAGGTCTAGGAGGGCTATCTGGTTCCTAAAAATCTAAGTTTGAGAAGCTATGAGTGAATAAAAATTAGTGAAAGTTTAGCCAATAAGGGTTGAGTGAGCAAGAAAGAGGACCTATAGGTTGGGCACTATTATCCATGCCTGAGTCATCCAATTTGGCATTTTATATGATTATATTTACCCCCCGCCTTTATTCAAATGATGTAATAAGGTTAAATACTAGGATAAAGGAAAAATAGAAAACATACCTAAACATACCTATGAGGGAAAAGCTTACGAAGTTGTGTGATGCTAGATGTGCATAGAGAGAGCACACTGTGATGTGTGAATCTACAAATAAAATATGAAGTAGATAAGTTCTTACTAGATACACTATATCTAAAATAAGAACATATGAAAATTGAGTAAAGGAAGAGAGAGGAATGAATACACCTCGCCAAGTACATGAACCAATAAAAAACCTATTGTGATGCTAGATTACACTGAGTATGTGTTTAATATAGAGTAATATTGTGAATGGAGATGAGTTATCAATTTCCCAAAATGTGGCTCAATAATGTAAATATTATTTCTTTGGCTCCATTATCACCAACTAAGTGATGTTAACTAATCATGCATGTGTTAATCGATGTTTGGGCTATGTGTCTAATCCCTTTAAATAGGTAGATAAAAAATACAAAGGTTGGCCCTTTGGTTCCATTGTTTCCCTATGAAATTATATTGTTATAGACTAGATGTCATATGAGATGGCTCATGGAGCCCATGAATATTCTAAAAATGTAACACGATGGCATGGATAGCTGAATGTGTGCTAGAAACTAGGCCACTCTTACCCATTTCAAAAGATGGAGATTAGACTTGTATGAAATCCACTTTGAAACTAATGTACTACATTTATATAAAAGCCAACTCAAAAAATTAGGTACTCAAAAAGCTAAAATTGTCTAAAATTTTAACTCAAATGTGATGCCAACCAACTGTAGATGGAGTAAGGCATGCAACTACTGAGAATGCCTAGAATAAAATGAACTTGAAAAGAAAAGAAGGTCAATGTATCATGCACATTACCCCCAATCACTAATCTTTGGAACATGGATTCTAATCTGGAAGTTATGATAACTACCTAATATGAATTGAAGGTGAGAACCATCATGTCATGCATGATAACCCATTTTATTTGAGAAAACTATACTAAAATTGTTGAATCTAAAACTATAACTCTTTTTCTTCTCTTCTTTGACTAGTTTGACCTCTCAATTTTATACTGAGTGTTCTGAATGCTATTTTTTCAACTATTAAGAGGCTTTTTCTCTATGATAAACCATTGTTTGATTCCCCCTCTTCTAAGGGTATGAATGATGAACATGACATGACTACCCTCAGAAGAAAAGGAGTCCTATAAGTGTGCTAAGTTGTATAAATACAATATATAGAATTGATATTTTACAAGATATCTCAAGATATAGAAATATTTGAATTGATAGATTCTTAGATCAACAAGGGTATGCCTATATAGATATAAAAATGTAAGAGCATGTGCATGATACTAAACTATACTAGTTATGTTAGATATTAGTTGTTATTTTGTTAGTAAGCATGGACTGATAGAGCATGATGTTCATCATTGCATCCAAAAATCAAGATAAATGCATGATATGGATCATGGAATAAAAAAAATCAAATTAAATGTATGATAGAGATCATGGCATTTAATATAATGAGGAAAAAATAATTAAACAAGCATATGAAGTAAGAATCAATAAGTATACAAGGGTGGCCAAGGGGTGACATAAACAAAATACATAGGTATATGTCCATCAAACTGAAAAGCAAGCATACAAATCATGTTCAAATTCCACATACACATACAAGTGAACAAGAAAATTTGGCATGAGGGTCACAAGCACATGAAAGACTACAAACAAAGGACATTGGTAGATGCTGTAAGTCACACACATGAAATAGAAGCAAAGGACATTGGAAAATGTCATAAGGCACAAGTAAGAGACAAGCTGGAATTGAAAATGCAATTACATAATATATGCTAAGAAAGCAAAGAAATCATGTAATAACTAGAAAGAGATAATCACATTTAACTGATCAAAGTAAATGTGAAAGTAAGCAAAACATGTGTAGTATAAGACTAGGTATATGCTTATAAATACAAGTGTTAGTTACTAGTGACATATCGATATAAGATTATGTGTAAGATATAGAGTCGTGTACATCAGCATGATAACATAGAGTGTTTAGTGTAAGAATGGCATAACCTAAATGGTGTAGTCATGTTGAAGATGCCCCCAATGGGTGTGTATATTAGTGTGTGTTTTGAATGTAGAAGTAAGAGTGCCCCCTCTATGGGTAGAATGAAGTAATCAAAGAGCTAGATGTCACTACACACACTCAAAGAAGATAAAGTGAAGCATGGAAATGTAGATAATTGACAAAAAATAACATAGAACAACAAATGTAAGTCTAACATAATAGTAGAAATGTAAAACATTGATGATGTATACAATTGAAATGTTTTTTTTGTCTTGACATTGTTGGATGTTTTTTTTTATTTTGAAATATGTACAATCAATCAGGAGAGACTATATACAAGAAATTGAAAAGGAGCTGTGTACAATCAAGTAAAAGGAAGCTATGTATAATTAATACTGCAAATAAATAATACTATTTGATGAGTCTCATGGGAGACTCCTTATCATGTTGTCATGTATCAAGAAGAAGGATAATGCATGATCATGAATCATGATGGAAATGTTGAGACTGCGGATCTAAAAGTTATAGATCTTTTAAATGATTTGAAATATCTATAGTGGAAACCAAGTGTAGGGTCCCCTTATAATTTTGAAAATTGGATACAACTCTAGGGATCTTAGGGACCCATATGGTAGTAGGATAAGATATATGAATGTGTGCTGTATGTGTAGATGAATTAGATTTCAATGAGACTGCCCTAGGTGTGAATGTGGTAGTTGAAATTTATCTAGAATCCTGAAGCTATATAGGTGTATAATTTCTTTGTGTTAGAGATGAAGGTCTCGATTGTGGCTAAATATGGACTAGAGAAAGAACTCTAATAGGTGGAGGAGCTAAAAATAGATTAGAAGGGGTACTAACCTGAATGATTAAGCTATAACCATGGGTATAATTAACCTACCTATCTTCATAAACTTGGGTGATAGCATGTACCACATAATCTACTATAGACATAGAGCTAGTAGTAGGTGTGGGATAAAAGCTAAATGAACCAAGTTTGAAGAGAGGAGGGATATATATAACCACTAGTGTTTACTTGTCTCTAGTAGTGATAGGGAAATACTTAAAAGTAGTCAAAGAGTTAGATACATCTAAGTATAAACCATATATATCAATATGTTTATAGAGAACATTACACATGATAGATAACAAACAAGGGATAGAGAACATGGAATTGTGCATTAATGCATAGAAAATTTTGACATGAATCATGACATTTATAATATGTTTAGCATGATATACTTTAATTTTTTTCCACATGAGAGATAGAAAGAAAGAGATAGAAAGAATTAATTTGTGCATGAATGTATAAGAAACTTTGGTATGTGTTATAACATTTTTAACTTGTTTAGTATGATAACCTTGAAAAAAAAATTCACTTGAGGAATAGAGGGCAAAGGATAGAGAACATGAATTTTTGCATAAAGGCATATAAATTTTTGACATGCAACATAATATTTTTAATGCATTTAGTAAAATGGATTTCTTAATTATTCCATATGAGCATATGAGAATATGTAAAAATAACTTTGAAGTCTTGTGCATTTTTTGCAATTAAGTTTGTAATACCATCCCATATAATGAAACATAAACTTGAAAGTCAAAGGATGAAGCTTTGTACTAACATATGATATAATTCATCATTTATGTACATGAAAGGGCCCACTATGATTTCCTTGTTATTTTCAAGAAATATAAGAAAATTTTGTACATAAGTGAGAATCATTTTTGCAATTTGATTATGGATGTAAGGTGATACCTCAAGAAGAAAAATAGGAGCTAGTATATGCAACTAAAGATTTTTCAAAAATAATTGTGTAAAATACTATGAATTTTTTTATTTTGAAATTGATTTTCTGAGTTTGATATGCCAATAAATTTTCAAAAAATGATGCAAAAAGTACTAAAAAATAACTAAGAATGTGTTTGATACAATTAGGGATTTGAATGAATTTTTTTCAAAATTAGTGCAATAATTTGAAAATTTTAGAGAAAATTTATAGATTTAATCTTGAAAAGTTTAGGAAAAATATGAAAATATTTATAAAATTAGATGTATATTTTTCCTGGTGGTTTGAAAGTGGTTGTATGCAAATAGGACCTAGTATGTGCAAACTAGGGTTTTTAATGATTTTTTTCAAAATTAGTGAAATAATTTAAAAAATTTAAAGAAAATATGTATATTTAATCTTGAAAATTTTAGGAAAATTTTGAAAATATTTCTAAAATTATCATTATATTTTTCTTGCTGGTTTGAAAGTGTTTGTTTGCAAATAGGACCTATTATGTGCAAACTAGGGTTCTGAATGGTTTTTTTCAAAAGTAGTGCAAAAATTTGAAAATTTTAGAGAAAATTTGTAGATATAATCATGAAAAATCTAGGAAAAATTTGAAAATATTTCTTAAATTATCAGTGTATTATTCATGATGGTTTGAAAGTGTTTGTATGAAAATAGGATCTAGTATGTGCAAACTAGGGTTTGGTTGAATATATTGAAAATATTTTAATTAATTTGTATTTTTTTATTTTTAAATTTATGGAAAATTATAAAAATATTTTAAAAAATCAAAAATAATTAATCCTAGGGTTTCTAGGGTTGTTGTGTGAAAATTCAAAGTAAGTCAGGTTCACGAAATGTTTTATTCTTTTTGGGAATTAGGTGTTTAATTCTTAAGAAAATAAAGGGTCTGAGTAAATGTAAATTATTAATTAATGTATCTTAATTATCCTATTTATTTGTGCAAATAGATATGTATTTTATCTTTTCTAAAAATAGTAGGAAGTGTAGAGAAACCAAACTTAACTTATTCTGGGTCAAAACGGATGACTCAGGATCTAAAAATTTTGTGCAGGGATGGAAGATTGTCACAAATAAAACCCATAAATTTATTTCTAGATTTTGAAAGAGCATCAAACTCAAGACACCCTACTACTTGGCACTATAGAGAAACACCCTGGCAATGACATAGTGAAGCTTGATTCTATGCGGAGCTTGTTGTGTGTCTAATTTTATCTTCAAAACCCTTAAGATCTCATGATACTTGATCTTGAATAGTAAACATGGGAAAGAGAGAAGGGGTTAGTGTGTAAAGGATAAACTGGACATACTTCACATCTCATGTATGGGCATGTTGCCTACATACCAATACATTGAAGAGGGATCAAGCTAATGTAGTTCTCCAATTTGGAGTGCTTAGTGTAATTATGTGATGTATACAACTAGATGCAAAAATGGAATGTACCTTGGATGACTAAGGACTGGTATGCATGCTTGAATAGGCTTGAATTGGACTTAAAAATTTGTATGTAGAGAATAGGGAAGAGTGCTTGAGTGTATTTGCTTTTATTCTTGCTCCTTTCCTATGAATGAGTGTCAACCCTTCTAAATGGACATTGAATGGCATTTTATAGAGAAATTTATGATCATAGGTTAGATGAACTTGTATTAGGCTGATAGGGGAAAAGATAAGGAATCAGGAAAACCTAAGTATTGAGGTGAAAATAAACTTGGACAATGGCACTAGAAATAGGACACCCCTAAATTTTGGCACTCATATCCAAATTAGGTGCTATTTTCCTAAGAGGATGAGCCCTGACGGGGTGGATTTGGGTCTGAGAGGGCTACTTGGGTCTTAAAACTCTAAGTCTAGGAATCTATAGGTGACTAAAAAATTAGTGAATGTTTAGCTGAGAAGGGTTAAGTGACCAAGAAAGAGGATGTATAGGTTGGGTGCTATTAGCCATGCTTGATTCATCCAATTTCACATTTTATATGATTACAGTTATCATTGTTTTGTATGTTGATGACTTAATCATAACTTTTAATATTTCAATGGTTTTTTCCACTACAAATACTTTGAAGAATACCTCTCAACTGACTGATTTGGGTCTCTTACATTACCCATTAGGCATTCAAGTTTGGTAAGAAAAGGATAGAATCTTTATTTCTCAATATATATGCATATGATTTATTAACTAGGTTTAATATGTTATATTAAAAACTTGTTATTGCTCCTTGTGAACTTGGTGTTATATTAATTAATTACATGAAAATAAAAATTGTTGATCCAACTATATATAGACAATTAGTTGGTAGTTTGAATTATCTTACTCATACTCATCTTGATATTGCCTTTTCTATTAGATTGGTTTCTCACTTTATGTCTAATCCTCAAACTATTCATTTTAAAGATGCTAAAATAATTTTTTATTACATTAAATGTACTTTAACATTTGCTATCAAGTATAGCTTGAATAATAATTTTTCTTTGGCAGGTTATTCAGATTTTGATTGGGTTAGTGATCTTAATGATCATAGATCCACTAGTGGTTATTTTTTCTCTTTAAATTCTAACACTATTCCATGGAGTAGTAAAAATCAAACTATTGTATCTTTATCTTCCACATAATATTAGTATAAAGTTTTTAATAACGATATAAAGGAAGCTATTTAGCTTAGAAGACCTTTTGCAGATTTGGGCCACACACAAAATTTAGCTACTATGATTTTTGGTGATAATCAAAGTGCCATTACCTTAGAAAAAATCTAATTGTACATGCAAAGTCCAAGCACATTCAAATTCAACATCAATTTTAGTATGAATTTCTTGAAGACAATAAAATTCTTGCCTCTTTCTAAATCACTGAAGAATAAACAGTTGATATATACACTAATCCACTATGTAAAGACAAGTTTGTTTTCTTTTCTAACAAGTTAGGATTGAAGGAAGCTATTATCAAGGGGGAGAGTTAGTTATGTTTCCTCCCTTCATTTTTATTTTTAAACCTATAAATAAATTTTAATGTGGATTATTATAATTAGCCTTTATTTAGAATAATTTATTTTATCTTTAGTTTCTTTATCCTGTGTGAGTAATTTACGTTTATGTTAATTATTAATTCAAATAAATCTAGATTCCATAAAGTGTCACTCACCACTTTGTTCTCATTTAATATTTTGGAGTTACATGCATGAGTAACTCATTGCCCCACATGTCACACACCTCCCTTCACTTTGTAAGGGACTAGGAAACAAGTGGTACACACTTAGGGGGCTTGTAAGTTTATAATAGGATTCTATGTAACTCCAATTTTTATCTTATAGATCTATAAAATTATAATTATTCACTTCCTTTCCTCACTAAGAATATTATATCTCTCTCTATACTTGTCTTGTGCTCTTGATTCAATATTGTAATTATGAAGATTTTAGTTCCAGTCCTTTTAATAAGATCACATGGGTTTTTATCTAATACATTGAATTTCACACTTTAAAACTATTGTCACTTATGATTTGCTATTGAGAGGAAGTTTAGTATTGTGAATTTGTAATTTTTTTAAAAAATTTAATGTTATGTCATGTACGATTATTGTTGGATAAAAATCCTTAAAATATTTACCTTAAACACTTCTTAGATTAGGTGTTCAATTTTAAAGATGAAAATATTTTCTAATAATGAAAAATATATAAGATTCTATTATTTCTCTTTAAATGCTCCAAATAATTAGAAACAAAGCCATAACTCAAATGATTTTACCATGATCACCATCCTCATTTTAGTTAATTATCAGATCTTAGCAATCATCCATACTACTTCATATTATAAAAAAATTATGAAAATATATTCCATGTACCTTTCAATGAGTAATATGATACCATTTTTTTTTGGAGTTTACTTTGTAAACAAAACAAAATAAAAAGACCTTTATATCCAACCCTCATCAACCCTATTTTAAAGAGGGTATATATTGAAGTTTGTAGGTGTGTGTGTATATATATGCCTTGGGAAGAGCTCGATGGATCCATACTTTATCCCCAAGGTTATCTACTTATATTCATATTTCACTTTTTAAAAACATGACAGATCTCCATTGCATTTTATATTTTGTTTCTCTATAGAGCTTCTAAGGTGATCCATTTGAGAATAAAATGTTCTATCCATTAGAAAAGGGTTTCTCTATGTCCTTTGAGGGCCCCAAACTTGGTTTAAGTATTCATTTTATTAAAAATTAACTCATGAAAAGTAATGGCGAGTGAAATTTTCTTCAATAACATTTAAGGAAGAATGATGGCTAATTTAATATGTGGTATTCAAGACATATTTTAATAAGTTGACTTAGCTCTTGTTTCATATATCACATGAAATAAAGTTCATAACTAAGGACCTACACTTAGAAATTCTAAATATGAGATCTATATATCTAGAGATATGTTTTGAAGATAATGGTTCGGTACCTAATATTATCAAGGTACTTCCTATGTAAGAAAAAAAACAACTAGTTTTTTTTTATATAAACATACTTTCTAAAAGATTTTGGTTTTTAGTTTTTTAAATTAAAAAATAAAAATAAATTGATCAAAACATCATTTTTTAATTTTAACTATCAAACCTTATCATATTTCATCGTTATTATTTTTTCCAAGGCATACATAATATACATCATGATAGTTTGAAATATAAATTGAATGAGTTTAGCTTTACTTGCCCAAAAAAGCCATTCACCTCTCCAGGTGACTACTATATTTTTAAACATAGTAATCTATTTTTATAAATATTATTTTTTAGAATGGTCATAAATGAGAACTCCCAAATACATATAAGGGAGAAAACCAAATTATAATATTAAGATTTATTTCGTTTTCATATTTTTGAATATTTAATATAAATAAAATATTTGATTTTCATAAGGAATAATATCTTATAAAGAGTTTTCATTTCATATAAAGAGATAGTAAATGTTGTCATAGGTCTCATAATATAATGGGTTTAACTAAATATAAAATGATCCTTTGATTCTTGTCACTAGTAAAAATAGGTCACTTATCCATAATTATATGTACACAAAATTAATATTGTGAACATTTTTGAAATATCTATAATAACCTTATACTTTAATAAAATATATTAAGAATGTTTTACAATATCATTGTAATTTAATATGAAATTATAAATAATACAAAATATTTTTATTTTATAATATAAAATATACATGAGCATAAAACGTTATCCATAATTCAATTAAATTTAAATTAAAATTTTTAAACCACCAAAAATGATATTGAATTTAGAGTAAACCACACAAAAATTGCTCTAATTAAGGTAAATCCACCTTTGATTGGTGTGGGTACCATCCTTGACACATTGGGAGGACAGTTTCTCCCCATGGCCAAAAAATATAGAAGAGGAAAAAACTCATCAAGACAATAAAAAATACCCTATTGAAATTAATAGTAATAGTGATTGAGCAAACAAAGACCAAATCAGGGAAGAAAAATAAATAAAAAAATAACCGCGTTTGATTGGCGTCAGAACCAATCAGTTTTGGATAGATTGAAAATCATCTTGGGTAATGGATATGGGCCCAAGACTCAAATAATTGACAAAACAATTATCTAGATAAAATATAATTAATAAGTTAGCTCAGGAACCATTCCTAACCACAAGGGGGCTTGGGTCTCCAAAATCCTAAATTGAGGCCTAGAACTAGGAAAAAGAGGAAAAATCCTATAAGGCCCCCAGGGGAATCAAAATACTTCACAAACCCACAAATGGGAAAGCCATATAAAAACCAAATTCAATAGTAGCAGTATTAAACACACAAGGGTAGTGAATTAAAATTATCTAAAAAGGTAGACTAGTTTGATGTTTAAAATTCAAAGAGACATATCGCATCAAAGCTACCAGTGTTGATTTTGAATGCATAAAGCAAAGTTGAGAATCAATTCAAAATTTAATCTCTACCAAAAAAAATTAAAAATCATACTCATTGAGCTACTCACTATTAATGGGAAAATAAAAATTAGTAATAATACAATGGAAAGAAAACATTAAATCAAACTAGAATGGGAATAAAGGATTTAGCACTCCCCTTGTAGTACATAATCATAAGAAGGAGGTGTTATATTTAATGCCTTGAAGGGATTCATTCTGAGTTTCTTCATACTAGTTTTATAGTCATTTTCAAGTTTCATCAGCATAGTTTTACATTTAATTCCAGATGTGTGGAGCTCTAGTAGAGCATTGATTCTAGATTTCCCATAATTTGTTAGTAGTGATAACATTTTATGTATACTTGATTTAAATTACTGGAATGGGTCCATTTAAATAATGTATAAAATTATAAATTTTAGGGGAACTCATCTTAAAACTCATTAAAATTAGGAGTCCCTATCCCTCAAATGCCTCCAATTGGCATTGCCCAAATGTTCCTCTAATGAATCTAATATCATGCTCTCTCTCTCAACAAGGTATTCTAGTCATCCATCAGGCAAAATTTAATCATAAGCTTCCAGTCCTTAACACCATAATTAAAGCTCATTAACACCATGTTAGAATATTTTGAAACACTCACTATCTCCATGAAACCATTATGTTGTACATGGTTTATTGTCTCTTGGGATAATCACCCTTTCGCATCACCATAATTTTACAAAAAAATTCCCCCCTTGGTAGTTATATCTTATGAAGAGATGATGTTTTCCTATGGAATAAATAATTATTTCAAAATAGTACAAGAAATATTTAAGGCTTGATCTATATGGTTGCCTTTGGTGTTAGATGACTTCTCCTTCCCCTCGACTTGATGTTTCCCAGTCCTATTTTAAGCACATTTATGATTAAAAAACATGGAAATTAGAATAAATTTCATTTACACATTCATACACAATTTTTTTATTCTAAATTTCATATTTATACTTCAGTTGAATGGAATCTGGGAGAACATTATCAATAGCCACGTTAACACAAAATTTATCTAAAACTACTTAACTTATTTATTTAATTACATAATCAAAGGAAAAAAAATACTAATGGATTCTTTGATTCCATTTAAGATACTATCATTTCATAATTCTATTGGAATTGTTTAAATTATGATCGAAATAAGAAAAACATTCGAAGATTCTTTAAGAGTATTAAAACCAAAACTTAATATTTTCTGGATGGAAAATGTCTTAGTATATTCCACGGTCCTCATTGAATAATATATATGTAATCTTCTTGGTTTGTGAAGGAGGAAATAAGGAAACCATTTTCCATGACATCAATACTCACTTGGCCCTTCAATTTCAGTTTTTTATGGGTCCAATCTTTCACCACATCTATGTTGTGTCTATAGCCTATGAATTTTCCAAAGAGGATTATCTATAACTAAAGCTCCACACTATCCATTTCCTCATTCAAGATTTATAGCACCATGTATTTTCCTAAAGCAAAGGGGTGAAGATCCTTGTTATTTTTAAGGTAAGTGTTCCCTTGACCAGATCTACCTAAGAAGGCACAACCTTTTGCACTCCCCCTCCATCATCTTCATCACTACTTCCACCTCATGCAACTTCCTCTGTTCCCTTATTATTTTCCTCCATATTATTATTTAATCTAATTAAACACACAAAAATTATTTAAGATAAATCAAAAAGACTATTTTACCTCAAATAAATTATAACTACAAAATTACAAATAAACTACACTAGGTACAAGCTTCAAGATTTATTTATGAATTATCTACATTTCCTAGCATTAAAGTATAAATAGTTTTGATTTGTAAAACATCTAAGTGTTCTAAATTTATACATTTGTTAAAGTTCACATTCAGATAGATTATTTTGAAGATAAATTATTATTGATAGAATAACAAAATTAATATGAGTACATGCATTAATTATAGTAATTATATTAGTTTTAGACACAACACTTGAGGGATATAATGTTATAACTAATTTACACCTTATAATTATGTAAAATATTAACTTTACATCTATTAACTTTATTTATTTATTTATTTTTATTTTTATTTTTATTCTCTTTCTTTTCTCTTCCTTTTTTCTAAATCCCTCTCAAAATAATAAGCAAATTAAAAAAATAAAAATAAAAAATGGAAAGGTGATTTTGTAATTACACTTTAGGATGGGTTTTAACCTATTGAAATGGTGGTGAGGGGCTTAATTTTAATTATAACTACTTTAATGCCTCATTTAATCTCAATTTTTATTATGTACATGATTTAGTGTTAATTGAGGTTGAACCCCTTTATATGATAGTTATTCATGATTGGTATCATGTTTTATTTTGTGTATCTTTGTTTATATTATCTATGATCATGGAAGAAGATATGTTTATTTATATCAAATAATAAATTAGGTAATGTTATTTAATCTATATCTCTTCATATATAGAGGTAACATGATGAATTTATTGAATTTTTTATGAATGGTTCAAAATTTCATATACCAGTTATGAGATGATTTGGTTGGGTTTACATTTAGTCCATAATATTTTTTATTTGAGTCAACATGACATAGCAGGGAGCTTTAATAAATGACATCTACAGTAAGCATATATCTCAAAAATAGACTTGTAATAAGGTCCATCATAGGTGAAACTAAATGTATGATACATTGGATGTCTGAGTCTTTGTCACCTTATACATATGTGGCATAAAAACAAGAGAAAATTTAGGTTTCAAGATAGTATTATCTAGTTGTAGATGAGGAAGAAATAAAATAAGAAGAGAAGCCAAGAGGTTCATAACCATCCAAGTAAAATATTACTATAATGTGAAAAATAATATCTATAAGTGGCCAGGAGGCATCCACAAGGAATATTTAATAAATAAATAATTAAATAAAGGCCATGATAAAAGCCACAATGGTTGTAAAATGTATGGTTTGTAAGTGGACTATGAGTAGCCTAATGGAGTTGACACCTATATATGTTAATAGGAAAAATACAACCTTAATAAAGTCATGCTTAACAATAAAAGTAGAGGCAAGAATGATAAAAAGTTGGCACAGTCATATTTATGTGCATAGAATTTAAAACAAGGAATAGATACTACTATGTAATATATTATAGTTCCCATAATATCCTATATAATATTAAAGTTAAAAGAAGAAAATATAGCTACAAAAAATCTTATATTTAGAGAATATCAAACAAAACCATATTTTATTTAGTGTGATTAACTAAAGGCATATCTAGTAGTAAATGATCATAGTGACTCTCTAATGAATGGATAAATATAAATTTAGAAGATATGCATATGAAGAAAACACATAATTATATAGAAATAAAATTAATTTTAAGGAGAGAAAATTATGGACTATGTTATTAAATGGAGTAAAAACTATACATTGTGAAAGCCTCACATCAACTAAAGGTAAAATTTTATATTAAAACCTTATAAAATTTAACATATTTTCTTTATGCAATAAACAAATTTTTTTAAAAATGAAATATTAGTGAAATACTTTCAATTAAATTAAATTTTTGGATTAATTATTGATTTCATTGGTTCTTAGCTAGATCAAATTGTATCAGTGAATATTGATACATATACTAAGGATAGAGAAATCAAATACATTGCTTAGTTTTACCCTAAGGAATACGTGTAAATGTCCCATGGATGGTTGGGTGGATCATGAAACCAAATCATCCTATTCCCAATATCAAATAGAGATCATGATAAAGTCTTTTGATCAATAAAAAAACTTTGATAAATAGGTTAATACATTCACACTTATACATGTGTTTCACATCTATTGAAGTATAATACCAATGGGAAAATTTAATATTGATTTGAATAATCTCATAATTAATTATTATATGTTATTGATGGTCATGTCTATGACATATATTTATTGATAAAAAACTAATTAGTTTGATCCTATTATCTTACTTAAATAATTAAATAAAGAAGATTCAAACCCATGTGTTTTAACTCATTAAGATTTTACATGGATAAAATTAAAATATTCACCCATTAAAGGAGTTAAAACCCCACCAATAAAGTCCACACATCAACTTTCAAAGTGTCATAGACTTTTGAAGGGATAATAAGAATTTTTCTTATGATCTTACGACACAGTAAGAAGGTGACAAGTGCCTTCATGGTTAATTATCACATAAAAATAAGTGACTTGTATTTATGTTATTAAAAATATTTAATATTGTAAAATATGATGCAAATTAGTATCAAACACAAATGTAAGTGGACATGACATCACCCAATTAACAAGGCCATGGTTCAGTCAATTGCAGCAGCTTGTGAGTACCTACTTAAAGTTTTACAATGTCATTCCTTTTGAACCTTAAAAGTATGAATATGAAATATAAATACTTAGGTTAATATATAATATTTTAGTAATTATTATAAACCTTAGATAATAATTGGAATAAATTCTTATCATCCTATAATGAGACTTCGCACATTCGATAACATGTGAAAAAGTGATATGATATTTTGATGCACTAAAATGAAATTATAATGAACACATGGATATTTATGTATGATCAATTTTGAATAATTATCTTGATCAAATTAATTAAATATTTCATTAATTAACCATATCCCTAATCATGAAGGAGTTATCTTATGTGTTACCATAACCCATAAGCCCTAGTATCATTACCTAGTCATTTTTAGATACAATGTTAGTTTGGTTGACCATCCATATTAATCCAAAAGGATTAGTAGTGATGGATGAATTTTTAAGGTTAATTTCTATAAACCCATAATATTTTTTGTTGAATGTGTTATTAAGCATTTGGCCTATTTGATTCACACAACTACAACTAAATAAACTAAAAGAACAATTAATTAAGTAAATTTTGAGAGTAGTGGATGAGGGTGGTACACATTGGTATTAGAGTTTGGTTAAATTTTTTAACCTTTGGTTAATATTTTTTCATAAAATCTATGCTTGTATAATGCAACTATAAATGCTAAGATAATAACATATGCATTTAGTCACTATGTGATGGCCTTACTAAAGGGTTTGTAATTTGATGACTTAAAAAATATAAATTTTGGATGTATATTTTAAATAATTAATTATAAATTTGACTCTCAATTAATTAAATATAAACCCTTGTAAGTTAATAAAGCATACCCTTTGATGGTTGTATAGTAAATTTTCTACTTTGTGAATTGATAAGTCTGTGGTAATTGGAACCATACATTTTACAATATGTAAAAACCATAGAAGGATTACATGGGACCTATTTTATCCATGTGTGAGTTTCTATAGTTCCAATCATAGTTAATAAAATAATCAAATGTGTTTTCCACCTTATAAAAGCATGATATGCCCTTATCTATTAATAATATATAATTATTTGCACTACAAATCCACTATAAATGAATAATACAGTAATCATAGGTAGAATAATAGTAATAAATTTTAGTGTAAAATATATTAGAAAAGGAACTTGGCATCATACTACTAAGTAGGAGGTGATGTCCAAGTGTTTGATTTGGATTTATCTTGTTTAGTATTTTAGCTACATAAAAATATGTTATTTATCATTAAGAAATTATTTAATACCAAATTTTATTTTATTTACCTAACCAAATGATTTATATTTAAAATTTATATCTAATTTGATTTATTACAAATTTCCTTTGTGGACTTTTACATCTTGTAAAATAGTGCTTGGAATGTTTTATTGCAATTTATATGATTCTTATTTTTTTCCCCATGTTTTATGATTTATTTATTTAGATTGAATAAGATTGAAAATATGTCCTTGAATCTTGTAGTAATGATAGGATCAATAACATTATTTTCTATATAGAATAAATATGAATTTTTGTTAGAGTCAATTTGACTTATGTGGGAGCTTTAGTAAAGGACATCTATAGTAATTATGAATCTTGAAAATAGATTTGCAATAAAGTTTTCCATTATTACAACTAGATGTATGGTACATTAGATGTCTAATTCCTTGTCACATTATGAATATGTGGGATAAACACAGGAAGACATTGAGCTTTATGATTATTATTTTCCATGCCTACATGAAGAGGATATAATATAAGAAGAGAAGACAAGGGATTCATATCTATAAAAGTAAAATATAACTCTAATGTCTAAAATAATATTTCTAAGTAGCATGGAGAAATCCAAAGTAAACATTAAATCAAGAAATGATTAAATAAAGTCCACAATCAAAGAGACAATGGTTGGAAAATGTAACCAATTGCACATCCTTCTAGACACCTATGAAATAATTTTAATAACATTAAACTACAATTTTAAGCATTTATAGTTTCTCTAAAATCTCTAATATGTAGGTAACTGTCCCTTCTTCTATCAAACATAAAAAATTTAAGAATTTGGAATTTAAGAGGTAAATGTGCATGCAAAATGTTGTGCACAATAGTATTATCATAAATTTCATTGGATTCAACCAAAGTGTACTATGAAATAATTTCTAAGGATAATTGATGCGATTTATCTTTAAAATCACCTTCAACATGCATTATGGATATGACTTCTTGAGAAGCAATATTAAGTTTCCTAAGAGGCTATATAAGGGTTTAATTATATTATTAATTTTAGCCAATGGGGTACTATTTATAATAGGATAAGAGAGTGTAATGAGATGATTTTATTTTTGGTTTGGATATTCATTATATATGTATGAATCACTTGTTTACATTTGAACAACATCATTGAAAATAATATTAGTATTAATATATGCATTGTAATGATTTGATGAATCTATGTGAGGGTTATAATAATGTTGCATAAGAGTATCATCAAGGGAAATTAAGAAAGATATTGAAATAGAAAGAATGTCACAAAATTTATTAAATGTATTGACATTTGTTGTAAGAGTAACTTATGGTGTACTAAGGGAAGATGAAATATGTTGATTATCAATGGTTGATAAAAATAAAGAGCTATGACATGTAATATTAATAATAAATTTTAAGGGATAAGAGATAAAATCATGATTTTTCTAAACTATTTTCACTTATAGATAAATATAAAAATGAATTTTTCGTGAGTAACATCATCTTTTGTTATGCATATTTTTGGCAAATTTATTTTTTATAAGTGAAAATGTGATAAAGTGCATTATAAAGGTAAAAAGAGAAGTTAGGTGTGAAATAATAAGGTTCCTTATTTTGGATATTAGATGGTAATTTAAGAGGTTAGATAATCCTTTTCATAATTATATTTTTTATTTATATTATAAGTTAAGTAAAATTTTAAAGGAGGATCCCAAGTAACATCTAAATTTAAATATATAGTGGAAGATAAATAAGAATCAAAAGAGGAATATAGAAGTAAATTTGAAGATGAATATAAAGGTTCCCCTAAAGAGGAATCTAAGGGTGAAAACAAGTAAGAATATAAATATGTATCTAAGGAAGAATCTATAGGATAAATTAATTAATAATATAGAGAGGATACCAAATATGAATATAAATATGAATCCAAATATGGATTCAAGGATGAATCTATATGGAAATATAAATAAATATGTAGAGGTGAAATCGAAGTGGGATTCAAGGATGAATTAACAGGTGTATTTTTCTCTTGAAGGTCAATTTTTTTAGTTGTTTATATTTATTCACATTTCAAAGATGCATCAAATCATATTTTATATTTATTTCTAGATCATAAAATTCAAAATCATCTATACATTCTTCTTTGATAACGTTTTTATTATTTTAGTTTGTCCATTCATAATCATAACTAAAGGACATGTAATGAGTAGAGAATACTTGATTTATAGGATTAAAATCATTATCATATTTACTTTGACTATACATAATATATATAAGTATTTGGAATATAGTAAATGAAATAAGTACATCACTTAATTTTATCAAATGATTAATCATACATTTACAAATGAGCTATTGACTATGAATATATTACAAAAAAAGGGTATAAATGGGTGATCTAGGAAAGGGTTTTAATGATTAAGTAGGATCTTAAATATAATTACTTATTTGTAGACTATTGTTAGACCAATATTATAGAACACTAACTAAAAAGGCTAAATTGATCCTTTAGACCAATATCCCACCTCCAATGGTACAATAAGAGTAAACTCACTTGGCAATATAATTCTCTTGGGTGTAACACAGATCAAAATGGATAATAGAGGTTTATTATGGTATAATTAAGGGATCAAAGAGATCTCAAATAAATGTGATGTATGGGGAAAATAAAATAAGTGATTAGTGGTGTATAATGTATTTACAATTTGGGAAGTTACCCTCACACAAAAGTATCTATAAAATATATTTTTTATTAGCCCCATAATATAGTCATTGATTAGTCTCAAAAAATTTGGAATACACTTTCTAGAAAATACAAGAAAACAAAAAATTAAGTAAAATAAAATCAATTTTCTTTTGGCATATATCAAAAAATTTCAAGCTAAGGTTAAAATAAAGAGTTTCAGTGTTAAATTTAATCCAAGATGACAAGGGAGTGTATTAATTATTGGATTATGTCTAAAGGTGAATAATATTTACTCATGGTTATTGAATTGTATGTAAGGTTTAATGTTATTTAATTTTATTTTCATGAACTAAGAGAAATTTTTATAAATCCTAGGACCAAATTTAATCAAATAATAAGAAGTGTTCTGGTTCACCAGAATGTTTAACGATATTATTTATTTAATATAAAATAGAATATTAAATACTTACTTAGGTCTACAAATATACATACATGTGTGCATGTGAAATATAAAAATATAATGAATTTAGAATTATATTTTAAAAGTAAACTGAAAAATATATATGTAAACCTAGCTAAAATTGAATTTATGCTTAGTGTATAGGATGCCTATTTATGAAAATTAACTTAGGATATCTATGAAATAAATTTCACCAAAAGATGTATTTCAACTTACACTAGGATTAGGTTGCATTTCGAAATTCAAGTCACATTATGACTTTATCTATTGACTATAGCAATGTCTTTATTGACTATGTGATTATTTTTTAAATCTTAGTACTTTTTCTATGTCTGAGGTTTTTTTGGTTGATTATGTGTACCTATTTTATACATAGAATAATTATAAGAGTAAAACCCCAATCCCTACATAGTAAACAAAATGGATATTAAGTTTCAAGAGAGGGAATCATGTAAGAGGAATAGAAAATATATTATTAGAAAATCATACATAATTTTAATGTTGCCTACATAGAAAATGACCTCATTCCAATGTAGTTTTCATGCCTATGTTTATGTTTGCAATGGTGGATACAGTATTAGACTTTACTATTCTTATGATTACCCTTTATTCAATCATGTAAATGATGTATTGAGCCATAAAACATAAAAATAAATTTCTAATTTAAAATAAAAAATTAGATATAAAAAATTTCTATCATTTATGATAATAGAGATTCATATTTAACTCGTAAAAAGACCATTGTTTATATATAAACAGTTAAATTATAATTTTAGGGATTATTGGTGCATGAGGGAACCAAACCAAAAATATTAACATTCATAAAAAGGAATGTTAATGAAATAAAAACTCTAAAAACTTCTATAGATTATGCTAGGACAAGTCTACATTACACAAACATGGCACAATTTGACCTGGTTAATGAAGTACGACCTTGTCTAAAAGCCATACTACAAAAAATGGAAGGACATAGATTGATATTGTGGATCACCAAGGTAGATTTTATAATATTAAATAAAAATATAAAATTCATTAAAATATTTAAACAATAAATATCAATATAAGGATTGAAACATAATATGCCAATTGCTCCCTTTTTCATCATCAATAGCTTGGTAAGGAAGGCTACGAAAATTCATTTTTTATAAGTGGTTATGTCAAATTTGGATGTCAAAAATTTCTTGCACTCAATTTATATCTTGAGGGAAATCTCTATTCAACATTATTTTCTTGATCGATTTCATGTTTTAGTATATGTAGTGTTCATAATAAGTATGGTAATAAAGGTTCATTACAATCCAACGCTAGAGTTACAAATTTAATCATGATATTCTTAATGATATTTGGATTAATATTCAAGGCATAAAGTCCCATATCTTTATAACATATATGTTTTTTACATGAACATGCTTAATATTCTCTATTGATGGTATATTGGACCTATGAAAATTCCACTACATACAATGGAGTATGTTAAAATTGATATTCACTCAGCTATGTTTACTTAGGAAAGACCTTTCTCCACTTGCAAGAGACATTATTTTCAATCATAAAAATATAGATCTATAATGTAGTTTTTATTTAAGTACTATTTTAAAACACATGACTATTCCACTTACTTCAGAACCAAGAGAACATTTTAAAGTGGAGTAATGTATTGTATTTTAAAAATATCCATAGACTTTATTTTATGTGAACTTATGCTATATTTCAACATTTATCTATGTATATCTAATTTCGTGCAAATCATGAAATTTCAGTACATTAATAGATTTTTGAGGCCTCACCCTTATTTAGCTATAGATAAAACCTCCATTATATTATTTTTAGTTAAATCCTATGCAAACCAAATGGTATATCCTGAATAACATTTTCTATCCTCTTTTTTAAATGGGCATGCCCATATAACCCTTTCTATTTTTCATTGTAGATATTAGAATTTGACACCTTACTATTATTGAAATTTAATCTCAAATCACCTATAATATTCAATTATGGTGATCCTTTTTTACACACTAGCACTATATATTATACATTTAGTATTGAAAATAAAAAAATTATATGTGAAGCATATTATGTGAATCAACATTTGAAATAATTGTATTATTCTGTTATATCAAATATAACTATTAGAGATCTAATTAATGGACCTTAGCCACCTAAACCCCGTTCCTAACCACCAATACATTTTAATGTTAGGGATTTATCTATTCAGACACATAAAATGTTCAAAGTGTAAATTTATAATATAGAATCAAAGAGAGCAACTAGGAAAAATATACCAATAAAGTCATTTAATCTTTGAACATTCTTCTAATATTAAAATTTTCACTTTAAAAATATAGCAAGGGAAAAGTATAAGATATAACAACCTTTTCCTATAATATTTAAAATATAATGCAATAATTGTCACAACTTCAATTGTACATTTTCAAAGTCAAAATTTTATGACATTTATTTTTTAACATTGTATAAAAAAATATCATTTCTATTTTAATTTGTGTATATATAATGTAAATTTTATTTAGAAGGTGTTATTTGAATTATATTTAATTATCAAGGAGTATCTATTTTATCAAATTTATTCATAGATTACATCTAATTTATTTATTGAGGTAGGCCACACCTAAAATTGATTATAATGGTTTATCGAATTTCAACAATCAAAATTAAGACATTATCAAATAATCATCTAATTTTATATATTAATTATAGTTTTTTAATTTTAAATTAAATGTATTGTAAAATATTAAATGAATATGATACATTTATTTGCACTAATAGTTAGGTGTAAAAAGATAATCCTTTGTAATGGGAAAGGTAGTCACAATCAAAACAAAAAAATACAACTAGAATATATTAGGATACTCAGCATTTATTTTTATTTTTATAATTTAACAAGTGTAAAACATGGGAATAAGAAATATATAATTTTCAAGTGCAACGTATGAACTTTAAGTTCAAACACCCATAATCATTAAAAGTTGAACTACTTACAATGGTAGCCTACACGTGAAGGCTAGGTTACCAGTTTTGATATTTTGATATAAATATAAAAGCACATAAAATCAAGGGAAAACTTTTAAATATAATAATACACTATGAGGTTATTGTGGAGTAATCATAATTTACTTAAATTAATCAAATATCTTGGTTTTATATAACAACCAATTATATTTGGTTTCATTCTTCAATCTTTAAACTAAATAATTAAAAAATTATATTAATAAAAAAATTATTTTTATTATAGTAATAATTATAATATGTTAAATTAATATATTATTGGGAATTTTACATATATATATATATATATATATATATATATATATATATATATATATATATATATATATATATATATATATATATATATATATGTATATATATATATATATAAATATATATGTATATGTATATGTATATGTATATATATATACATACATATATATATATATATATATATATATATATATATATATATATATATATATATATATATATATATATATATATATATATATATACATACATATATATACATACATATATATATATACATACAATATATATATATATATATATATATGTGTGTGTGTGTGTGTGTGTGTGTGTGTGTGTGTATGTATATGTACATATATATACATATATACATACATACATACATACATACATACATACATATATATATATATATATATATATATATATATATATATATATAACTTATTTAAAATGATAAAATTATTTTTAACATATATTTTACAAATATATACAATAAAAAATTATAACATATTTTAAAAC
>JARHVA010000895.1:1022500-1077500 GCA_037957365.1 Torreya grandis
TAACATTGATGTTATTGCCAAACTCTTAGCAAATTTAGATTTGAATGTTGTTAAATGAATTTGGGTACAATCCATTGATTATGAAGTATTATATTTTAGATTTAAATGTTGTTTTACAATAGTACATTTGGTAGATTAGTGTTTATTTGGTCCAATAAAGAAACATGGAATTTTTTAGGGGGAAATGTTCACATGGACCTTTTGACATTGAAGTTGAAGATAACGAGACAATACAAGAACAAGCCCCAAAGATAGAACAAAGCATAAACCACAAGGTTGGTGATTCTAAAAATTTCAATATTAATACAACCCCTAATATGTTTTTTGAAACTCTATTTGTTTTAGTTGAGGAATGGTCAGTCGAAATTCCATTACAAATAATCTAGGCTTCTTAAAATGAAGAAGGAAGGTCAACAGATAGTTTAGGTTCAATTGATGATCTGGTAGTGTCTATTCACATTTATCATGACACTTGGGAAGGAGGGAATATTAAGGTGGAAATATCAAAAAATATATAAAATGTAAGTTAACCAATTGCACATACTTATAGACTCTTAGGAAATATTTTTAATAACATTAAACTACAGCTTTAAGCAGTCATAGTTTCTCTAAAATATTTGACATTTAGGTAAGAATACCCACTTTTGTCAAACATATAAATATTATTAATTTGGAAGGTAGGACGTAAACAGGCTTAGAAAATTTTGTGCACAATAGGATTTTCATAAATTTTGTTAGATTCAACCAAAGTGTACTATGTTTTAGTTTCTAAGGATGATTGATGTTGTTTATATTTTAAAGCAGATAAAACATGCATTAGGGATATGAATTCTTGATCTAAGTGACGTTAAATTTATTAAGATACTGATTTAAAGGTTGAATTATATTATTGATCTAGTGATTGGGGTATTATTTATAATAGGTAAGAGGCTAGTAGGAGATGATTTTATTTTTGTTTAAGAGATTCATTGGATATGTATGAATCACATGCTTCATTTTGAATAAGATCATTGGAAATAAATATTGGTGTAAGATGTTAGTTATTCCATTTAATTATTAAATTGATAATTCCTACACATGTAGCTTTAGCTTACTTAGGTGTGATAAGAGGATAAGTGGGTAAGAGGGAGAGTTCCATAGTGAGTTTCACCTAGAGTTCAATTGAGTATCACTGTGAGTTATATTATGAGTTATATAGTGAGTTAACTCCCCCAACTCCTTATTTATATTCCTCTTCACCAATCTATTGTAATTGAGATGTATAGACTAGAATAGAGCATATACTTGGTAAGGTAGTTGAATATATCAGGGGATTATTTAACATCTTCTATTCATTTCTGAATACAAGCAGGTTCATTTTGTATAATACTTATGTTCTTTGATACTATGTTAGAATAATCTAGTCAGTGATACTTATGATCTTTCAATAGCCACATCCAGCATATTAAATACATGCACATGAAACACAACCCTATGCATACATACTAACACTATATAACTAAAATCTATGATAAACTACTCCTTGCATGAATAATGGTAGCACCATCTCTCTTCTATCTATTTTTAAGTCATAAAATCAAAACCTAAATTTACCTAAAATAGTTAAAAATAAAAGCATGTTTTTAATTTTATTTAAATAGCATTTTATTTTTTTAATTAAAACACCTTTTAAGGAGAATTTTTTATAAATGTACATGTAGAGGTGAATGGGCCAAGTATTTTTGACTTTGTTGATGTGAGAAAGTCTGGGGTTTTTTACTAATTCCAATGAGTCGTTACATGACATGATTTGTGTTTAAACCTATTAACATGTAAAATTTTAAGTGTAATTTAATTAAATAGGCCATTAATGATGGACAATATATTTTGCTATAAATTTTAACTGGTAACTCAGAATTGAGTGCCATTTTTTTCAAAAGTGCATATTTCTCAATCCTCACTTCATTTGGATACTTTGTTTTTTAAAACATAATAAAGTTATAAAGTGCCATATTTAGGGGGTGTTATGGGCCCTATTAGTTTCTATAATGTACTTCTTGCAATAATTGCTCTCATCTATATGGACTCATTTTTTACCCAATTTGAAGTCCATCTCTAGAACATGCACCATTCTTTTCCCTTAATCTAGCAATGATTTCTCACTTGGCCACATTCTCAGATATGTTTGATGTCCCTTTCATGAGCATGATTTATGGGTTCATTAAAAAGTATTTTATGCAATTGTGCACTTTTGTGGTGTTTTTTCTTGCTCATCTCAATACCATTTGAGAGACTCAAGATGAGGAGAGTTGTTTCGTCTCTAGTGATCCTTCTTGGGAAGGATAGTTATGCTTCATGGCATACTTACATGGAACATTTGCTCACACTTAAGAATCATATTCCATTCCTATATGGATAGATTTTGGAACCCACTAATCCTATTTTATTTGATAACTGGGATAATATTTATGATCATGTTTTTTACACTCTATTACTACATGTTTTTATTGATCTTCATTGCCATGTGGAATATACAAAGTGTCCATGCACTTTTTGGAGCATACTATAAAGTCTTTTTGGTGATCCTACATAGATTTATATCATGCATCCTCCTCTGATTCCTATAATCTCTTCTATGAATTTTGTAATCTCTCCTCATGCTATTATTTCTTATGATGATACATCTATGGTGGACAATACTCTTCTTTCAGTCGATCCCCCACTATAGAAGATGATTTTTCTAGACCTTAGATGTCTTATTATAGATTCTACATCCATTTCTATGTAATTGCCACTCTTTTAGAGCCTTCATAAGATTGCATTTCAAAAAACTTTTCCAGTGAGAGTACACATATTGAGAGTATCAATGATTCATATGTTCATATGGGCATTCATCGCCTAGGTCTATATGCTTCATTTTTAAACTTGTCTTTAGTTTTGATAGTTATTGAACCTTGCTCTGCTCTTCCCATGGACATTATTTCAATTAATGTTTCGTGTCTATCTTCTTCTCTAGTTGTTCTTTTCCCTTAATTGTATGCTTATTCATTGACATCTTCTACAGATAGTCCAATGATATCTGATTATAATTTCACACATTTAATCATTAGCAGAGAGACATTTTGGCTTTTTCCATAGATCTACATCATGATTCCTACACACATTCCACTTTAGTGGGAATTCAACATTTTCACATCTGATGGTTTCTTTCTTCCAAAAATAAGAGATAACATTTTTTACAAAGGGACCTATTATAGTATTCACCATGCGACATTATGTCCATATATTCTTTCTTTTTTTTGAGGCACACATCCTTCATATTTTTTAAGATATTGAGATAGTCACTATGTACTTGGGTACCTTATCAAGCCTCGTTACTAGGACCAAATTTTACAACCCACTTAAGTTATGAATAAGGAGAGGTGTTGGAGTGGTATTTCTAGTCCTACCTTCTTTTCTTTATCTCTCTTTTGGGGGTAGTTTTTTCCCACTAGATTTTCTCCTTTTACCCCACTTATTGAGAGTTTCATTTTATGTGAGTACCTCATCAGGCTTTGTTGTCCGGACCTATATTATCTTTTCCACCTACCTAAGTTATGCTTAAGGGCGATGTTGGTTTAGGATATTAGTTATTCCATTTAATCATTAAATGGACAATTCCTACACATGTAGCTTCATCTTACTTAGGTGTGATAAGAGGTTACGTGGGTGAGAGGGTGAGTTGTAGAGTGAGTTATACCTAGAGTATAATTGAATACCAATATGAGTTCTCTTATAAGTTATATTATGAGTTCCATAGTGAGTTACACTCAGTCTAAATGTGATTTATTCAGTGAGTTAACTCCCCCTACTCCTTTATATTCTTATACACCAAGATATTATAATTAAGATGTGTAGAGTAGAGTAGAGTAGATAATTGTTAAGCAAGGTAGTTCAATATATCAAGAAATTATTGCACATTTTATTATTCATTTATAAATACAAGTGGGGTCATTATTGTAGAGTAATTTTGTGCTTACTCTACCAAAAGATCACCTATTGGTTTATTTTGATAATAACATTAGTATTAATATATGCATAGTAATGATATGACAACTATATGCTAGGGTTATAACAGTGTGGCATAAGAGTATCATCAAGGGAAGACAAGAAAAATATTGAAGTAGAGTCAACATCAAAAAATTTGTTAAAATTAAAGTCATTATTTATAATGGTAATTTGTGGTGTGCTAAGGGAAGATAAAATAGATTGATCCTCATTAGTTGATAAAAAGGAAGAGCTTTGACATGTAAGCTCAATATCCTAAATTGTATAGGAAAAGAGATAGACTAATGATTTTTATAAACTATTTTAAGTTATAGAGAAATAAAAAAAAAATCTGTCAACAACATCATCTTTCGTTATACATATTTTAGGCAAATTTATATTTTATAAGTGAAAATGTGCTAGAGTACATTAGGAAAGTAGAAAGATTTGTTAGTTGTGAAATAAAAAAGTTTATTATTTTGGATATTAGGTGGTAATTTAAGAGGATAAATAATAATTTTGAGGATTATTTTCTTTGTTTAGATTATAAGATAATAAATAATGTAAAGGAGGATCCTAGATAAAATCTAAAGATAAATCTATAGTGGAAGATAAATAAGAATCAAAACAGTAATATATAAGTAAATTTGAAGATTAATATATAGGTGCTCCTAAAGAGGAATCTAATAGTGAAAAATAGGAAAAATAAAAAAGATGGATCTAAAGATGAACCTATAGGTGAAAATAAAGAATAATCTAGAGGTGATACCCATTAAAAATCTAGATATGAATCTAAATATGGATTCAATGATGAATCTATATGGAAATACAAATAAGTATCTAGAGATGAAATCGAAGAGGAATTCAAGGATGAATTAAGAGGTGTATTTTTTTCTTAAAGGTCAATTTTTCTAGTTTTTTAATATGTATTCGCATTCCAAAGATGCATCAAAATCATATTTTTATTTATTTTTAGATCATAAAAAATATAAATCATTTATACATACTTCTTTGATAAGTTTTCTCTTATTTTGGTTTATTTTTTCATCATCATAACTAAAGGGAATAAAATGAGTAGAGAATATCTAATCCAGAGGATGAACATCATTATCATATTTATTTTAACTATCCATGATATATATAAGGATTTTGAAGTTAGTAAATGAAACAAATATAACTCTTAGTTTTATCAAATAATTAATCATACATGTAAAAATGAGATAATGACTATGAACATATTACAATAAAAAAGGTATAAATGGGTGATCTTGGTAAGGGTTTGAAAGATTGAGTAGGCTCTTAAATATAATTACTTATTTGTAAACTATTTTCTACCCAATATTTTATATCACTAACTAAAGAGGATAAATTGATCCTACAGACAAATATCAAATCTCCAAGGGTGTAGTTAGAGTAAATTCCCTAGGAAATATGATTCTCTTGAGTGTACCAAAAATCAAAATTGTTAATACATGTTTATTATGGTATAGCCAAGGGATTAAAGGCATCTTTAAAAATGTGATGTATGGGAAAAAATAATGTGATTAGTGGTGTACAATGTCTTCATTATTTGTGCAATTACCCTCACACAATAGTATCAAAAAATTATATCTCTACTTTGCCTATAAATATAGTAACCAAGTAGTTTTTAAAATAATTAATATTGTTTCTATAAAAATACAATCAAAAATAAAATAAAGTAAATAAAAATCAAAATATTTTTGTTTAAATAAAACAAAAAAGATCAACTCGAGGTCAAAATAAAGAGTTTCAGTGTTAGATGTAATCCAAGGTGCAGGGGAATTTATTCATTATTGGATTAAGTCTAAAGATGAATAAGTTTTACTTGTGGTTTATGAATTATATCTAAGGTTAAATGTTATATTATTTTATTTTCAATAATTTATAGAAATATGTATGAAATCATATGACCAAATTCAATCAAACAACAATAAATGATCTAAATAAAATATGGGTTCACCATAATGTTTAATGCTCTTGTTTAATGAACAATAAAATACTAATAAAAAAGTACTCAAAACTTGTTTATATCTACAAATATAATTATGTGCATGTGAAATACAACAATATAATGAATTTGAAATGATATATTAATATAAAATTGACAAATAAATATACAAACCTAACCCAAACTGAATTTACGCGTAGGGTATAGGCTAACTGTCGATGAAAATTAACTTAGGATGTCTATGAAATGTATCATAACTAAAATAAATATTTCAACCTACTCTAGAATCAGGTTACACCAGTACAATAAGGATATATTACAACATTATCCATTGATGGAAGCCACATCTTAATTGACTATGCAACTATTTTATTTATCTAAGTACATTGCTTATCTATGAGTGTTTTTTGATTGGTTGTGTGTCCCTATTTTCTACATAGAAGACTTATAAGAGTAAAACCCTAGGTCCTGAATAGTAAAGATAATGGATATCAAATTCCAACAAAGGTAATTAGGTAAGGGGTATAGAAAAGATATTCATATAAAACCATACATAATTTTAATCTTGCCTACTTAACATAAAAATGGCGTTATGCTGATGTAGCTTTCCTACCTAAATTTATGTGCGCAATGGTGGATGTAATATTGTTATTTATTTTTCTTATTATTAACCTTGATTCAAACATGAAAATAATGTATTGAGCCTTAGAACCTCCAAATAAATTTGTAATTTAGAATAAAGAAGTATATATAAACTTTTTATAGCTTTTTTGATAATAGAGATTCATATTAAATTCATATAAAGACCATTTTTTACATACAACTCTTAAATTATAATGTGTGGGTTTATTATCAAATGAGGGAACCAAACCATAAATACAAACATTCATAAAAAGTAATGATAACTAAATTAAAAATCTAAAAAATTCCACAGATTATGATAGGATAAGTATACATTACACAAACATGGCACAATATGACCACATTAATGAAGTGAAACCATGTCCAAAAGCCATAATATAAAACAATTAAGGACATAGAATGATATTGGGGATCATTGAGGTAGATTTGAGTAGATGAAATAAAAATAAAGAATTCATTAAAATATTTAAACATGAGATATAAGTCTAAGGCTTGAAGTAAAATACGTCAATGATTCCTTTTTTCGTCATCAATAATTTAATAAACAAGGTTGTGAAAAACACATGTTTTATAAATGGTTGTGTCAAACTTGGGTGTCTACAATTTCCCACACTCCATGCATATCTTGAGGGAAAACTGTATTCAATAGTATTTTATTGATCAATTTCATGTTAAATAGTATATGTAATGTTTGTAATAAGTATGGTAATAAAGGCTCATTACAATTTAACCTTGGAGTTGAAAATTTAGTCATCAAACACTTAATGACATTTCGATTCATATTCAGAGCATTAAATTCCATTACTCAATCACATATATTTTATAGCCCAACATGCTTAATTTTCTCCTTCAATGGTATATTGGACCTATGAAAATTCCATTACATATTTCAGAGTATGTTGAAATTGATATTCAATCATCTATGTTTATTTAAGAAGGACCTTTTTCCATTTCTAATAATCATTATTTTTCTATCGTAGAGATCTAGATCAATAATATAGTTTTTATTGTCCTTTAATTACTATTTTAAAGTGCATGATTATTACACCTACTAAACAACCAACATAAAATTTAAAAGGGGAGGCATGTATATTTTTTAAAAATATCTATGAACTTTATTTATGTGAACTTCTGTTATATTTAAACATTTATTTATGTATATGCAATTTGATGTAAATTATGAAATATCAGTACATTAATAGACTTTTGAATACTCACCTTCTTCAACTCTAGATACAACCACCATTATATTATTTTTTGTACCATTTTATGGAGACCATATATTATATCCTTAGTAATATTTTTTATCCTCATTATAATTTGACAACATAATATTGTTGAAATTGAATTTACGTTCACGTATAATATTCAATTATGGTGATCCATTTTTACACACAGGTACTATAGGATATAAATTTAACATTGAAATTAAAAAATATATGTATATGTGATGTACATTGAAATACTTTATAGTTTTGTTCCAAGGCAAGTCTTAAGGTCATAGGCGATGCCCTAGGAGGATTTTTATTCTTAGATGAATCCACTAAAGATTATCTTCATATTACATATACAATTATTCTATTTAACATTGATGTTAGTGCCAAACTCTTTGCAAATTTAGAGTTTAATGGTGTTTAATGAATTTGGGTACAATCCATTGATTATGAAGGATTATCTTTCAAATGCAGACATTGTTTTACCACAGTCCATTTGGTTGATAAGTGCTTATTAGGTCAGATAAAGAAAGATGGATTTTTTGGGGTAAAAATGTTCAGAAGGACCTCTTGATATTGAATTCGAAGACGATGAGATAATAAAAGAACAAGCCTCAGAGATAGAATAAAGCATAGGCGATTTGAATGAAAAGGAAGAGAACCAGGTGGTTGGTGATTCTAAAAATTTCAATATTAATAGAACCCGTAATATGGCTTTCAAAACTCTAGTTGTTTTAGTTGAGGAATGGTCAGCCAAAATTCCATTACAAATCATCTAGGCTTCTTAAATTGAAGATGGAAGGTCAAAATATAGTTTAGTTTCAATTGATGATATGGAAGTGTCTATTCAGATTCAGCATGACATTGGGGAAGGAGGGAATTGGAAGGTAGTATGCTCCAAAGAAATATAAAATTTAAGGAGAGAATTGGTGTTTGTTGAAAATATGGGTTTCTTGGCTTGTGGTATTAGTTTCATTGTTTGGTTAGTTTTAAGGTGGTCAGTTTCATTGTCTTTCACCCTTGGATCTTAAATGTTCAGTGTTTTGGATGGGACATAGACAACTATTTTTAACTACTTTTTGTTTTTGTAGTGCCTTTGTACATACAATAATATTTGGCTTTGTTGGCCTTGGTTGTTTGCTTCTCTTCTAAGTTCTAGGTCCCTAATTTGGAAAAAGACCATGCTTTACCCTTACTAAAATAAAATAAAATTATAACATATTTATTTTAAAAATTATCCATAAAAGAAATTAAAATGTGAAAATTCCAAATCCCTTATTCTCTCTATTAAAATCTTGATAAAGTTATTTAACAATCAATTATTTTATAATTATTAGAATGATAATTTCTATTTATATTAAAATAATTTACTTAATAAAAAATGTCAAAATTTATATGACATTATTCTAATTCCGTTATCAAAACTAAATTATAGAAATAATTAACTATAACTTCCTAAATACATTCATAAAATAAACCACAAAAAATGTTGTACAAGGAATGTATGATTCCTTTATTTGTGATGTTGGGTAAGAAAACAAAACCCTCTCGAAAATGCAAACTGGATCAGATTCTTATCCACCGTCCAAGCCGATTCTTGAGTTACGAAGTATGTCTTAATACATTGTGCCATGTGATTGCGCATTTTAAGCAGGTTTGCAAATACAAATGAACTTTCTTCGATTACATACATTTTAAGCAGGTTTAGGTTTTTAAAAGGCCGACCGGCCTAGGCTTAGGGTGGATGACAGCCTTATACTCTCTTGTTTCCCAATTACAAATTCAAACGGACATGACTTCATTGTGGGTCAAAACTACTGACATTCACTCATCACACCACCTTTAAAAAGAACACTGAGGTGATGGATCTTTAAACAATGCGTGTACCCTCCAAAGCTCTTATAGCTAGTCTAATAATGGCCAAACATAGTAACCTCGAAATGCAGACACTGTTTTCCGACAATTTGTTTAGCAACTGCTTAATGGAGGACAGTTGTTGTACTTCTCGGATGGGTCTTCCCGCTGATTTGATAGACGAAACGGCTAATTTTGGAGGCCCGGATATTTTGGCAGAAGATGCAAATTCGTATTTAGAATGCAGAGACATTCCGCAATAAAGAGACGGAGTAAAAGTGACCTGTGTCTTGCCGTCGTTTTCATCGAACCCGGCGTTCGTAGAATGAGGCGTTCAACATTCGTCCTTTGGGATGGAAAATTGTCAAATCGCCGAGGAATTCACTGTCAGTACCACAGAAACGAGTACGGACAGTAAGAGAAATGAAAGAGCTTTTGAACAAGCCGTATCCAAAAATGCTAGGAACTATAGCCCTCTCAGAAAATGGGAAACCGTCGAAAAGGTATGAATTTTAATCCTTGCAATAATAGATTTAAATCCACAGTAAAGACTGAAATGCGACCATGTGCAATGCTTTCACTCGATTTTACATTAACTGGAGAATCAAGTTCGTAACTGAAGTGAGCTCCAAATTTATTATATCGCGTAGCCAGCATTTCTTTTCTCGTCTTTTTTTTCTATATCTACCTATGGAATGTAATGTACAGGCAATGCATAGTTATACAGAGACGGCGAAAGGAAAGCGCTGGAAAGGCGAGGACAATGTCATGGACGCCGTTAAGGTTTCGGAGAACAATGCGGATCAGAGCAATAATGATATATGCTCGGAGAAAACAAAGTTGGAAAATAGCGTAAATGCGTTTTCGGCACCGCTTGAGAAGCCAAATTACATTCACGTTAGGGCGCGTAGAGGTGAAGCCGCGAACAGGCACAGCTTAGCCGAAAGAGTAAGTTAATTCTAACGCGTTTTATCTTCAGGAGTTTCCGGCAAATCAAAAGTTAAACCGAGAGATAGTATTTCCTTAGTTCATCAGAAAGATTTAAATATTTTGGGTATAAACCAATTGTCGCAAAATTGGTGTAATATTTTGGTAAAACAAAGTCGAATTATTGCTTTTGTGCGTGGCTGCAGGCGAGAAGGAATAAAATCAGCTAACACATGAGGTTTTTGCAGGATTTGGTTCCCGGTTGTAGTAAGGTACTGTACATCTCTACTTCAACAAAACTTAATACGGTGAGGTGCATCTCAGCTTCCACACAATTATTTTAATCAGATAATCTGGCCTGACGGCGAGGCTTCAGTATTTTAATGATCTTATTTAATTTTTAGCGGATTCTTTATCTTTTCATTTACACAGTCAGATAGGGATAGGGATATAGTAGAAGCACCCAGTTTGGAATCAAAGTACGTTATCAATTATTTTAAGTAAATTAATAACATTTGTTTATTTTAAATTATTTCAGATGACGGGTAGAGCATTAATTCTGGAGGAGATCATCAATCACGTTCAGGCTTTGCATCGTCAAGTTAAGGTATAGTAGTTTTTTTTAATAAAAAATCATAGACAACTCTGAAATACATAGTTTCTGCCGTGTAATACACGTCGTTTATAAATTGTATTACACAAACAGTTCCTTTCGATGAAGACGATAATGGTGAATAATCCTCGTTTGAACTTCGGTAACCATCCTATTTGCTCTAACGACGTAATTGCCCAACTTTAAATTTAATGACTGCAAATTTAATTTTTTGTTTGGAAAAAAAATATTTCCAAATAAGTGTAATGTTTTTATACGGTTCTTCTATATTTAATTCGTATATTTGTAGGAAAGAACAAAGTTGTAAGTATTTTTATTGAATTTGTGCACAGATAACGACTAGTCGTCCACCAAACAGTGGAATATCTCCGGACTTAATGCCATCGCCTTATCCTCAATGTGAGCAACCGAAACAGTTGAACGTGTGTTCTGAACGTGAAAACCCTCCACCTAGCCTTTTCCGCGGCAGGAAAAGTTTAATTCTCAGTGTTTTTCAAAAATTGGGATTTCAGCCCAAGGTTGTATTCATTTGATGTGCACTCGTCGTTGTATTAGCCGTGCAAATTCAGTGTGTCAGAATTCCTAATCTTATGTATCAAAATTAATTTCCATTTCCTAAATACTTAAATGGGTTATATTTGAAATATGCTAAACTTCCCATCCGTATTGTATTTAATGAGTTTTAATTTTTCATTTTTCTTCGGGATCATTTAAAAATTATATTATTGAAATTACTAATTTTGAATAGTCAATTAAATAAATATGTGAATAATTCACACGATTAGGAAATAAAAGGTATAGTTTTCCACAATGTTTTATATACAAATTTACATTTAAATAATTTTAAGAGTTTATCAGTTATTTTTTTTTAAAATTTTATTAAAAAAATTATTTGAAAAAAAACAGTTTATAAGTAACAATTAAATTCAAAAATTTAATCATTCGTTCAATTGTGATTTTAAAATTATATTTTTGTTTCAACTCCTTGAAAGGGTTCGAAAGGTTTCAATTTTGATCAAAATTACCCGATAAAATATTATATATAAAAAATTCTATTTGTCAATATTTTATTTATGTTTTTTGGTGCAAAAAAGAAAACAATCTACAAAAGTTTATTTAAGATTGTGTGTGTGTGTGTGTGTGTGTGTGTGTTCATTTCTTCTCACGATGGAGAAAAATGAGCTGATGTTAAATGTAAAGTCAAATATTGAATATTCAAGATTGATATTGTTATCTCTTAATAACCATAACATTTTAATAGAAATCTAAGGAAAATGTATTAAAAGTAAGACATTCGATGAGAAAATGAAATAAATCATCAAACTCAAGAATTAAGTTCAAATATTTCTCCTAATAATGTGGTATGTCTGTGACTTTAAAATTTAGATTAAATATCTGAATATACTTTTTAATAATGATATAAATATTAATACTAATAACCTTTTATGAGCTCAATTTTATTTTGCGTCCTTTCTAATAAATAATGTTACATATCTTTGTTTCTTATAATGTATAATATTTTTTTGAGACACTTTATTTCCTTTAATAAACAATGTTACATATCTTTGTTTCTTATAATGTATAAGATTTTGTTGAGATACTTGATTTCCTTTAAAGAGGTATCCAGGGTAGAAATGAAACAAGAGGCCAAGCTAAAGCCCCTTAGCCCAATGAATAGTAAGATCTTAGTTTCATTTGGCAAGTAAATGCTAAAGATAGTGATGCACAATGAAGATAGGTACTCTTATAGGGGTTCATATATAATTTCAAAAAACCTTGGGCAAAGCTCACAAATGTGCGCATTCAGATCGCTAAACACTAGAAACCCATCCTAAAAGGTAAGTTAGATATGTAACCTACCACAAAAGGATTCTTTTTAATTCTTTTTCATCTCATTTCAGATAAAGTATTGATCCATGACCAACAATGGGGTCACGATCAACATCAGCTGCTAATGAAAAACTTGTTCCCAAGGTTCAACTTAATAATTGAAGCTTTCACTAGTAGACCAATATGGATTCATCTATCTCACCTCCTTCTCCATTTTGGGTTGATTCCTACTAAAATGCAATAGGAAACACCCTAGGAAAAATCTAGTAGATCGATTATGCCACCTCCATGTTTACCCACACTACATTTTCCAAAATCCTATTAAGTATGGACATCTCAAATGATATACCTACTTATATTGACCTTGTAGTGAAAGAGCAAGTTTGGAATCAACTTTTGGACTATAAAATCCTTCCCATTTGGTGTTGTAGATACTTTTAAAATGGGCACTTAACACTAGATTGGAACAAATCTAACAAAAATAAAACTAACCAAACATGGTGGAAGGATTCCCCCATAAACTTTTGACAATGTGTGGTGATGGATACCCTAAAAGTGGATCTTTGAATTCAGATGATGATGCCTCCCTATTTTAAAAAAGAATTATCACAATCTCCAAGCTTCAAAGGAAAATCACCTAGATCAATGCCCTCGAGTCGCATTAGATAAAAGTATTATAGAGGAAGGAAATTTGATAGAGGATAAGGCTTCTCCTTTGCAAGAGAATTCTATAAATTTACATGTTGATCCCATTCTAATTGGAAAAATGGCAAAGATAGGACCAAAGACGAAATATAAGGCTCTTTTCAAAGGAGCCAACACCCCAAATGACTGTTTCTATGTTTTACAATTGGAAATCTCCATCCCATTTTTTTAAGAGTTAGAAGATTCAATTGACAAAGGGGAATAGACTGAAGTAAGCACAAAGACAATATTAAAAAACCCCATGAAGTTAGTTTCAAGAAATAAAATGCTTGGTTCAAATTAAAAAAGGAACTGCTTTTCTATCTAGAGATTCAAGGAAGCTACCTTTTTCTTTTATTGTATTTGTTGTAGGCAAGTTCCTTTATTGAATTTTTGTGGAAGACTTTGGTGTGTAGTGCCTTGCCGGTCATTTAGTTATTACTAGAAGAGGCATCCAAAGTGAGGTTTATTATTATACTTTATGTCCTTTTTACAAGGCTTTAGGGCCTTTCAAAAACTATTTTTAACCCTATAAAATAAAAAAAATACTAAAATAGTCTTATGATTTTAGTTCATTACACCAAATTTTAGACATGTATTAATTTTATTAAATAATGTGATTTGTATCTATATAAATGCGATGGGAATATACTCCCAACCAAACCAAAATAAATATCAACTCAAAAGAGAGCCTAGTGTATTTTGGGGTAATAATACATGCATCTCTTATTTGAGGAGAGTGTTCAAGCTTTGTTCTCTTCTTCTTATTTTTTTCTAACAATGATTTAGATGGTTTTCTACAAGTTGATATTATGTATGATTTATATATTGCATCCCTATTATGTCTATGAATATCTCTTTTTAAACACATGTGGAACATTACTAGAAAAAGTATTAAAAGATAGATAATTTATATTAATATGAATTATTTGTATGTAATACACACATTGAATATGCTAAGTGTTATCAATCACCTATTCACAAAACATCATATATAATTGAACAACCTTGAATGGATATCCATTATACCCAATTATAATAGCTACCATATATTTTAATCTTTTAAGAAATATTACTATATGTAAAAATAATTAAAAATGAAGGTAATGTATAACAAATTAATCCAAAATAGATACATGTGGAATTGTCATATTGGCCATAATTTTTAAGATAAAATGGAAATAAAATATATATGAACTCGATCCCAACTTATGTTATTTTTGGTTAAACTAAAGTTTGGAAGATACATAATTTTATTTTTTTATTCTCAAACTAAAGATGGAAAAATTATCTGTCATTTATACTATGTGGAATATGCCTAGAGAAAATTGAAATAATCCAACAACAAGAAATGTTATAGATAAAGAGAGAAATATTATAGGATGGAGATTCATGAGTTTGGGTAATATCATAAAATGCACCTTCATGACTATGATAAAAATGAAAATGTTATATTAAATGTTTATGGAATAAAAATAATTATGTTAAATGTTGAAACATATTTATTTATACTTATTGGATATAAATTGGTCAAAAAATTAACATTGGAAGCATAATCAAGTGATGTTGAATATAAATATCAAAAATATTTTTTAGGGTCACGCTTTCCATCACAAAGTGTGACCTTGGGTGATAGAAAACTAGTTGGCAAAGATTGTAACTATATTTCATGTGTATAAAAATTATGTGATACATATTTTGAATTAATATCATGATTTGACTTCAGTTTTTTTTATCAATGTTGGTATCCTTAGCTTCCAAAGCTTGAATAATTTATAGAAGTGTTTTCACATTAAAGACCCATCATGATTAAAATTTGATACTTAAATATGAAAACACACTTATGTTTATTTAGGAATTATAATTGGTAATTTTGATTCCTATGGAGGATTCAACAAAAGTTATTTTATCTTTAGGAAACAATGTTTTGAAAATATATCTCATGCCCCCAATAGATGTTATATGCATTTTTATCCTTAAAGAAAGGGAGATTGGAGATTAAGTTTTATAAACATATCCAATAGCCTTAATATTTGTATTAAAATAGAGTAATGATTATTCAGTAACAACTCTTTATATTTTAATTTATAATATAATATTAAGGATCCTATAGAGATATTTAGAATTCTCTCAAATACTTTCTCAAAATAATGCAATATATTTAAATTTTTCTTCATATCTTTATCGTTTTCATTATGATAATGTCTTTCATTATCCTCATTATTAGATGCATCTTATATGATAATTTATTCAATATGTTGCTCATATTCATTATTTTCAGTGATTAAAAGTATAATTTGACATGGTATTGGCTTGAAACCTTTTAGGTGCCCAAAGGGTTTAAGACCAAAATGCTCCATAGAAACACCACCTATTTTAACACTATGTATAGGTTGTATACAAATGATATTGAAAAAATTGATGAATACAACAAGTAAAAACCTTATAGGCTAAAAACCCTTGACCAAGCTAAGATTTGAATAAGGACTCAGAGGTTTAATTCACAAAATGTTTAACCCTTTTTAGAAATTAGAGATGGAGAATTACCTAATAAATTAAGGTGTAAGATACACTAAAATATATGCCATTTAAAATAATTTAGATTCTAATGATATTTTAATGAGATATATTGAATCTAACCATACACCAAATATAAAATATATAACAACCAATATTGTAATAATAGTAACATGAAGGAAAATTTTTACTTAGATTATACAATGATGCACAACAAGATATGAGTAGTTTAGGTTCTAGAATGGATTATTTGAAGATCTGGATTGTATCATCATAATCTATAAATTTTATCTCTATCAACATGGATCTTGCATCACCATGTGGACACTACTATCGATCTATTTTCTCGATTTTAACATTTCTTCCCAAATCACATTACATACTTTGTTCTAAAAATTCCACCTATGTCTATTAGGTTAAACTATCACCTTATAAATTTTATATATGAATCTTGTGCATAGTTTTTTATATATTAGTGTGTATCTAAAAACACTATATCATCAAATTAGGGCATGTCACCTTCTAAACCATGTTTATGGGCTCAGTTGAAGTTAAGCTCACCTAAAATACTAGTTTTTTGTGAGTGTTATCTAGATATCCATATAATCTAAAGAGCTCCTGAGGCCAATGCAGTTTTGCCCATCATGTGGGATTATATGTGAAAAAATATGTAATATAGTATATTTGAGTGCATGTAATGATCTATTTTGTAACATGGAAAATAATACTCATGGGTTTATATTTGAACTATTTAGACTTGTAATATGATTGCTCTATGACTGATTTAGAAATAGCAAAAAATAAGGTATAGTATCTTAGTTGTGCAATTTATTTTTATTAGTGTAGTAAAATCTTGAGAGGTACTTTCTAGATGATTAATGAGTGGGATTAAACTTGTATCTATACCACACATTTTGAAATGTTTCTCAAATAAGGGTTAAATTAAATTAATAGGATGACCCACACATATCAAAATATTTGAAAATATGAGGCTTTGTTAACTATAGACACATGCTTGGATAAGAGACAATAATGTTGACTATAGTTTCCAAGTCTGAACACAAGTGTCCAATGATGTAGAAAGTTTTTGAAGCTATATTATTAATAGGGAATGATATATATAATATATTCATCATACTATCAACTACATGTGATCTAAATAATAAAAAGAACATGGCAAGATTATAATATAATCATTTAGGTAAAGTGAGATTGTGAATTTAAGCCTTTTCCATCACAATGAAGGTCATGAACTAAAAGGTAGATCCATAACTAATATTTTTCAAGTGTAAAAGACTAGTTTGGTATATAAATCTAGATTTGAGTATCTACAATTGATAGTTTAAATTTAAATTGGGTTTTAGATATTTTTTTCATGCCATCATGTGTTTGAAGCATCATTTGATTTTTACATTTTTATGTGCACAAATAAGATTTTAAGCATGCAGTTTTTGTTATGTTTTGTTGGTTTCATAAAGCTAGGAGATGTAAACCCTAGATGCATTTTTATTCTTTAAAATGAGATAGGATATTAGAGAGGATGTTTAAATAGGTTTTTTAGTTGGATGGTAACAAGGTGGAAGATATGAAATGTTTATACGTGAATACATTTTATTAATGGTTTTTTATTTCCATAATGAGGCATTCCATTTAATTTTTCAGTGGAATAATTAAACACTTTTTTTTGGAATGCTTTTTATTATGTTTTAATTTTTTTCTATTAGTAATTTAAAAGCTTTATATTTATAATATGATAATAGAAATTGGAAATGGGGTGTTTTATTGTCTTTGTGTGCATATACCAGACTATGGGTATGTATTCATTTTTTGTAAAAAAAAATTGAAACATAAAATATGTGTATAGTTGTGTCTTTCATTGTAATGTAATGGGGGTAAATATAACCTAGAAACCCTAGTCAGTTTCCATTATTATTTTAAATATTTAAAAATAATTTTGAGGTTTATGGTACTTATTAATATTTAAAAATCACATAAAGATTTATGGTTATTCTTATAATTTATATAAGAGTAGGTTGTTGGGTTGACACATATATAATTTTTTTTATAATTTTTCTTATAATTGTGAGATGTTTAATTATTAATTTTTTTGTCACTAGTAAATCTATTGTGGAAAATATGTTTTTATTTTCACAATGTGAAACATTAATTTTGATTATTTAGTGGTATACATATGCACATTTTTAATATGTTATTGAGCATATAGGAGATATTAGGCAATAAGAATTATTACACGGGTTAAGATCTATTTTTTTTTCTATGTGTATGTATTGATATTTGTTATTCTAAGTTTTTTCATTGAAACTTATATAAAATTATTTCCAATAAGGTTTCTAATATATCTCTATGTTTTTGGTGGAAATATTTTGTTTGCAATAGTGAAATGTATAAATTTTATAACCATTTTTAATAAATATTTCTCTCATTTATAGTTGGTTACAAAATGATTATAATTTATTAAGATGAAAATAAAATTTAAAAATGGGTCTTAAAAGAAAACATTCACATTCTGAGTAATAATTGTTTTATTCTACTCATGTTTTATGTAAATATAGGTTGTGCATTTTAAATGCCATGTAGTCTTGATAGATAGACTTATATAGTTGAGAGGTTGAAATTGGAACCATTCCTAAGTCAATATTTTCTAAAAAAAATATTATAAATAGAAAATAATTATGTATAATTATCTTTGTTGATGTGGTGGATTTTTTTGAGTTTGAAATAGTAACAAAATATTAATGGTTCAAATGTAGAAGAATGTATATTTAAACAATAGATGCACTATGAAGACAAAATGCATCCATGTCATTGGTTAGATTTTAGTATGTCACAATCTTTCATATCTACCAACTAATCACTAATGGTATGATGAAGCAATATCAATGACCATTATAACCATGTGATCTAGCTACATAAACATGGGCAAAATGCAAAAAATATGGAAACATGATCATATTCATCATCCATATTACAATATAAACTCTCAATTGGCTACATAGTAAAGGGTTCATATTGATAGGTGACATAGGTTAATTTTTTTCAAAAATGATTTTTAATGATGGATATAATTCAAACAACCATATAATAAAAAATATAATGTTTATTTATGCACATTTATATAAAAAAGATAATATTGGTGTAAATTTAAAAAATAAGTAAAGTTCTTAGAAAAATGCCTCTAATAAGCACTATATTAGGTTAAAGTGATGGTTATCCATTATTTTTTAATTGATAGGTAAATAATATTAGTTTTTAAGGATCCCATAATTTTTACAAATGGATAAAGATGAAATCTTAAATCTCACATGATATTCCTCTACTAGTAACAATTAGATACAAACATGAAAATAAAAAACAAGATACTACAATTAATGAATAATGTATATCCAATGTTTGAGGGTCATCCACATGACCAACACATTATAAACCAGAAAGACTTTACTAATATTTTACCTATTTCCATCAACCCATCTAAATTCAAGTAATTTTTCACAAAAATTACACTAAAATTAGATTTGTAAGAGACAATTTCATTCACAACTTTCAACCAGATTCCATGATAATTTTGCTTGGGATCCCACCTAAGTGGAGGGTTGTAATAGAAGATAGAACCTCACCTCTTTTGGATTTTTTATTTTTATGAAATTTTGTACACTCTTCATTTTATTGAATTGTTTTTTACACAACTAATATTGAAATTTCAAACAATTTATCAAGTTGAGATTTGTCCTCTACCAATGCATCATCCATAGGTTCTAACTTTGATATATGTTTTACCATGTCTAGGACTTCTACCCTAGATATAACTTATTTTAATGGCTTAGAAGCATCCAAAACCATGTTTTAAACCACCATTCCTATGTTATATGTAGATGAAATTGTTGGAACCCTAGTTTTTGCATTAACCTCCACAATTTTCATGAATTAAACAATTAGTAAGTGTTATGTTCCATGTTTTATTCCTCTTTCATTTCCTTATATTTTGAGTTTGGGTCTAAATCTAATGCATCAATCTCAGCATCAAATATATTCATTCTAAAATAAATACGGAGAAAATTTGTCCACCATGAGGTTTTCCTCCTATTAAAAATGATGCAGTCTTTATTTGAATGTCATATATAAAATAAGCTATGGAAATGAAACAACAAACCTTCATAATATGTACGTTTAGACTAAGAGTGGTCACCAACTTTAAAAATAACTTTTTTGAGTAGGTTCTTAGAATTGATAATGTTCACTAGAATTATGGAAAATGTAGTGTGAGAAAACATGGCAGTATTTGGGTGTGTTTGAATAAACTTAACAATTTAATTAAAAATATATTTATAATTATCATCATTACAAAAGTGGAATGGGAGATGGGTGAATGGAAGCATATGGGTATTTAATTTAGTGGTTCATTGAGGGGGTTGAATAAAGGGGACAATAGTTTTAAGACTAATGGATAGTAACTCAAGATCCAAAACTAATTTTGAATCTCCTCTGTATCCTCAATGTGATCACATAGACCAATGAAAAAAATTTAGTGAATGGTGAAATTTCAAGCCTACCTTGAATGAGGGATTGTTAATGTTCAAATATACAAGCATGGATATCTTGATGTTTTATCCGAAGAGTCATGAATCAGCAAGTGATGTCTCTAGAAGAGAACCATTATTCCTCATAAAACACTAATTTGTTCTCATTCTCATCTACAGTCACAATTGAAGATAAAGATGCAGGTTTTAGAGGGTTTTGATCTACTTTGAGTGGAAAATTATTATAAGAATCTACATCAAAAAATTATATTGGGGAGTGACCTCCTTCCTATCTTTCTTTATTGAATTATGGAACCTTCCATCCACCAACTTAAGTAACAAAATATTTTTTATAGCCCCATCAAAATATATTAACCATGCAATATATATTGGTTAATATATGACATTTTTTCATTATATATTATAAGTTATTTTATTTTATTTTTAGAGGGCATAAGGAAATGATGGTGCCATATAGATATGTGTTTATTTTAGGCATGTTTTAATTGACAATTCCAAACTTGTATATTAGATTATATACTTATTGAGTATATGTTTTTCTTATTATTTCAAGTGTCTATACATTAATGAAATATGGTTGATGATTTTTTTATTAAGGGAATACCCATATCAAAGATACAAAAAGAACATGTGGTATTAAATTTTATTTCTAATTGTCTGATTTCTTATAACTATGAAAATAGAAAAAAAAGTTATCATTTTTTACATATAAAGCTAAGCATAAAATGAAAGTATAATGGTTATAAAATAACTTATCTCAAATTGAATCCATAATCAATTTCTAGAATATGTATGTTGAATTATAAATGTTAATTCTAAAACTTTATCTTATAGTAATGATATCATATGTAGATTAGATATTTTAAAAATAATGTTAATTTAAATATTCACATCGATCAATAACAAATGGATTGAACCTTTGCATTGATATACACAACAATAAAAAATAATAATTATAACAATACTAATAATAATAATAATAATAATAATAATAATAATAACAACAACAACAACAACAACAACAACAACAACAACAACAACAATAATAATAATAATAATAATAATAATAAACAACAACAACAACAACAACAACAACAACAATAATAATAATAATAATAATAATAATAATAATAATAAACAACAACAACAACAACAACAACAACAACAACAACAACAACAACAACAACAACAACAACAATAATAATAATAATAATAATAATAATAATAATAATAATAATAATAATAATAATAATAATAATAATAATAATAACAACAACAAAAACAACAACAACAACAACAACAACAACAACAACAACAATAATAATAATAAGATTTAGTAGATGAATATAGGCATAAAAATTTTAGAGAAAGAAAAAATGTAATCAAACCATTGGTTAGATTTATGTGTGTGCATAAATATATAAAAATAACATTATGTTCCAAATCAAAAACTTATTTTAAGATAAACCATTCACAAATATCTATTTTAAAGAATACAATGATTCTATGGAATGAAACACCATAATAATATAATTGTTTTTTGAGTCACTTCAAAATTAATGTACATCGAATATTAAAAAAAAAAGATGCATACATTTTTTAATATGGGGATGATGGATATATAATAAAACATTCTAATAATTTCAAAGGATATCTAAACTATATCCCTTGTTGAGAGTGTAAAATTATTAACCCATTTGATGTTAATGTTTCTAAGGTGGGGTAAGACTTGTTGAAGGATTCTCACTCTTGGCAACCTAGTGAACCTACTCCTACTTTACTAGGTACCTATGAATATACTCATATTTTTAATATAAAAACCTCTTATAATGGCAATATAAAAAATAAGGTAGACAATAGAATGTAACCTAGAAAACATGAAAGCTAAATTTCCAAAAAATGTACAAAAATTTAACTCTACCAAAGTATTTTTATTCAACATGCAATTTGAAATAATGAAATTAATTATAATTCAAAGCTCATTAGCATTAAAATGTATACACTAAATTAAAAAAAGGAATTTTAAAAGTTGACATCATATTATGACCATGTCGAGTATGCAAATGTGTAGAAACTAAAGGATATGTGTGATTCAAAAGCTATTGGTAAGCCACAAGTTTTTGATTGATTAGATGGACTAAACCTAGTTGTATTTAAATAAATTTTAGTAATTATGGTCAATATTTTATAAACCATTATCATGTGACCTTAGGAACTAAGTTTGCCTTGAATTTTTATTTTAATAAAATATAAGTTTCCTTAATTTTATGGTTTATGATTGTTGGTAGATATGTAAAAATTGAAATTAATGATAATAAATGTATTTATTGATAAAATTATATTTAAATAATTAAAATAAAAAATATACTAATAAAAATTAAAACATAAACCTTCTTTTTAAATAATATATTCTACCTTAATCTAATTTAAGTTGAAACCCTGAAATGAAAAAAAGCATCATATATGAATCTTCATAAACACATGGCTCTCATATTTTCAAACAAACACTTTCATTAATGAGAATACAATCACTTGTCCATAGTCATTTTTTACATAAAAATTTATAGCAAAAGTTTAAATATATTATATCAATGTTAGCAATAAAACATACCTGCAACAAATATTTTCACCATATTTACACAATTAAATTAATTTGAGTGTAAATCCTTTGCTGTATCAAGGAAAGATCAAAAAAATGGTTTTGTTTCATTTTTTAACAATATTATGTAATTTAATAGAATAAAATCATTAGTTTCTTGTAAAAATAATTGTTAAAAATTTAATTTCTTCTTGATGCAAAATATATTGGTATTGTTCATTCCCAAAATTGCACTCAAAAATATGTGCCATTATCTAAATATTAAATCCTAAATGTCTAATCATTACTCCCAAATGAAAATTTCCACCTTGAGTAAAATCTGATTCTTTCCCTTTTAAAATCCTATGTATTAGGCTTGCCATGTTCATAAGAATTTGTCTGATTTTTAAGGGATATGTGGAGATTAATTTCTTTCATTTTCTAAAAAGAATAATAAGCTTGGTTTTTGTACATTTAAGTGGAAATTGTATGTGGATCTTGAGGATATTGTTTACGATGGTATTTAGTTGGGTTTTTATGGGGATTAGGAAAAAAAACATGAAATTAATGTGAAATACAAAATGGTGGTGTTGAGCACTAATGTTTCCATAACAAGTGGTATTTTCTCATTTTATAAGGACTCATTGAAAAGAAGTAGATTATTTTTCTAAAGGCTAATTGGGATTGCTAATGAAAATTGAACAAGGGTGTTGATTTTCCCCTATAAGGGTGGTGCTTGATTTTTCTAAGGTTTTTGACAAGTGAGAAACTTTGATGGGATTATTTGGATATCATAAGTCCATGCCAATGATGACAAAAAATATGACAACTATTCCTCTACATAGTCAACTTAGTAAATGAACAAAAGACAATAAGAGACACAAGGGAAAAGGTCAGTAGGATTTTGAGGGTCAAATGCAAAATACATGAGAGAGGTGAAACTCCATAGAACTATTGGGAAAAGAGTAAAGTTAGAAAAGAGACTTGTTAAACATACATATTTCAAGTTTTTCATTGACCTCCAAACTGTGTGAGAAGATGAAGGTGTGGGCCCATGAAATAGTCTTGAAGCTCATTCCATAATTCCAAGAAATAACAGCAAATAACATGACTTACCCAAATGAAAGAATAAGAAAATATAAAATAAGATAATTATTAGTAACTGGAAATTAATATTGTAAAGCATGGGCCTGGGTAAAAAAGTTAGTGGGAGTTTCAAGGTCGAAAGGCAATTCTAAGAACTTTAAATTGCAAAATGCTAATTGCATGTCAATCTCCCACACGAACAACATGCATGATAGGAGACAATGGACCTTCCAAGGATAATTGTAATTTGAAATTTTCAATTTTAAAATTTAAATATACATCGTAGGTTCCCATTCCCAGTGGGAATACATGGTGTAGAAGACACTTGCAAAATTTAGTTTTGAAAAATATAAATTATAAGATGCATTCAAGTATTCCAAGGCTTGTGGATTCCAAAAGATATATTCAAATGCTCCAAAACCTATTCCATGTGTCAATAAAAAGTGAAGTGGAAACATAAGGATAAGAAGGTAAGTTACTAATGTTTAAAGTTATCCCTATATTGTTGTTTTTTAAAATACCCATGATAAGGTACATCCTATTTCATCTATTTGTTGTTGGCTGCGTGTTTTTGGGTGTAGTTTTTTTGAAGTCATTTCTAGGGATGAAAACATGAAATACATAGTTGGGAAGATTATGGGTCAAATGAGTGTTTGGTATTGTAATCAAGAGTCTATCAAAAGAGGACTTTCTTATTGATTTTTATATAAACAAGTTGCATCTTGTCATATCAGGAATTGTTGCATTGACTAAATTTTTGATACATGATGAGACACCACATTTGGAAAGAAGTGATGTGAAATACATTCAAGATATTTATGAAATTATTACCTATGATTTTTTATTATGATATGAGAGATCAATATGACATCTAGAGAATCTTGGGGGAAAGAATGAGAGAGGGGAGACTTTTCTCAAAGTTGAATGGCCTAAGGATTCTAGACATAAGGTGACAAATAAAGAGACTCCATTTAATAATAATTATCAAGGACTCTACTTTAAACATTAAAAATAACCTAGAGGTAAGATGTCAATTATAATTTTTTCCAAATTCATTAATTTTGAAAATGTCTCCTACAAAACCTATATGTGATATGATTTCATTCAGCATGTTTACACATACTAAAGAAAGATTATGAAAAAAATGAAGATGGAGTCACTATAATTTTATATCTTAAAAAATATTTAAAATAATTTAATATGAAAGTAAGAACATTCTGGAATTTAAGGGTATTGTTGAAAGTATTTGTAGGCACTATCTCCTAGATTTGATGAGAATAACTCCAAGGGATGCAAACTACATGGGCCTCAGATCATGATATTGTGTGTAAAGGATTGAAACTCTTTGCTTAATTTTTTTATATGGAAAGTCAAAAATAACAAAAGGATATGAAAAACTAATACTTGGTATAAGTTTGTAATAGGAAGTGCAATTTGAAAAAAATGCAAACTCGCAAATTGTTTCTCGAGATTGGAAGCCTACAGAGATCCAGGTGGAAAAATTAATGTGTAGAAACAAGTCTTAAAAATGGAAATCCTTGGTCCACCTAACATAATAAAATTCAAATCAAATATATGGACATGGGATATTTCAAAGAGGAATGCAGTTTTGTATTTTTTTCAAATGTGTAAATTGCATAGTGTACTTAGATCTCCCAAACATGCAAGTCAACATAAAGTCAACATGAGGTCATAGTTCAAAGTGAAAATTTAAAGGCCAAATGAAATTTTTCATTTTTGTAAATTACAAATTACAATGGAAGTTCCCAAGTCTATGAGGGAAGTTTTAAGTGGAATTGCAACTCTAAATTGCATGTTTCAAATGTGTTGTTGAGCTCTAGATTCCTTCCATACAAAGGAAGTACAAAATAAAAAATGGGACCCAAAGTTCCTCATAAGGAAAAAAGGTCAAAAATAATACTCTTGTGTATTAAATACTTTTGTGGCAACCCTAAAAAGTCAAAAGGGAAAAAGGCAAGTGTGGAAAAGGCATGTTGAGGTAAAATGGTAAGAAAGTTAAAATGAGTTAAGTCTTGAATTTTTTCATGTTTTTCTTGCTTGAAATACCTCCATGGAATTGATGTTACAGGGTTTTAAAGACCAAGGTATAAAATTCCAATCATGTCATTTAAATATCCTTGGATCTGGAGTATTCTAATGCCATCATTACTAGGCAAGGGATATTCTTTAGTGTGCACAAGAGGAAGGGTAGCTATCTAGAAGTTTCCATCTATGAAAATGATTAATAAAACGCATGGCCAAGTGGTTACACATGAAGACAAATATTTGGTTTTATTATCAAGGGAATATTTTCCCTCAAAAACAATTTTAATTGATGTCCAGTGAAAGAAATCAAAGGGTTTGTTTGAAATCTCATCATTACATGGATATGTTTTTGTTTCAGTGATTCCCATCTTCCAGTTGGAGCATCTTGGTAGAACTTTGAGATCAGATTACAAGTTTTTAATATTAAAAATTTCACAACATATTCTTGGAGAAAATAGGTGAGAAATTTGTATAAAAAAGGGGTTTGTACTATTTTCAATGGTTGGTGGTTGTTATTATTTCTAGGTCTTAGGCTCTTTCAAAATTTTGGATGCTTATTGTGTGAATTTTTTTATCTCCCTTGATAAGGTGGTTGTATTTGTACATCTATTAGTAATCTCTGAGAGTATTGTATATGTCTCCCTCATTAAAAGAGCAAACTCACCATGCTTTTCCCCATGGCAGTATTCTTAAACAATGATGTATGTAATATTTACTTTCAATATAATGGAAAAGAGATATGATTTCTACCCTTTCCCTATTAATGAAATGCAATAATATGTTTTACATGATCAACTAGTTAGATATCAAGTTTAATTCTTATGAATGGTTGTCATCTTGGGCATAAATCTTGATTATAAACCCCTTTCTAAATTTTGATTTGGAATATGTTATTGATAACTTATTAAGGGCACCCTGAGTTTATGGATTTGATAGAAAAAACACCTAAATCTATAGTTGTAATGTATGTTATAGGGTTTAAGAATCATTTGAATATTTTAATTGTATTGGACTAAATGGATGCAATCTATACTTGATAATTTCCTTATCTTGTTTCTCAGTTTTATACATCTTTGGAAATTATTGATGTCATGTTTGTCGAAAGTCTTACTGATATTTGAAAAACCATTCCATTAAACTACACTTTTACATTTACCTAGCTTGTGCTACCCTATAAATAATACACCTTGTTATATATTTAAAGTGTTATTTTCTTGCAAATACAAAACTATTACATATTTAAAATGTTTCTATGTTTTATTCTATGAAGCTTCACATCAGAGTCTTCCATTTGTCCCTTTGTTGTTCAAAATTTATATAGAAAATGAAGGTTAAAATCCCTTTTACATCTATCTTTAGTAGCTTGTGTCTAACTTAAAGCATTTGTTCATTCTATGTAACAACCCTTCTTGGGTAGAGTGTACAAACTTGGTTATGATGTGGTCAGATTTTTTTTTGTATGATAATAATCCCTATGGAGATTGAATTTTAGTATACCTTCATGTGAGAAAGCTACCCTTTATATCTTCTCACCTTGGATAAAGCAGAGGTAGAAGTAGCAATGAGTTATGCATACCTTATATCAATGATTTCTATTCATTATATGTCTTATGTCCATCTTGATGCCTAACCCTTTCCTATCTATGATGACATATTTTCAAGTATTTCATCTTTGTTTTCCATTCTACCCAAGTGTTCAAGGATAAATGAAAAAGGTTTATAATTAGGAACCAACACTCAAGTAGCACCGTTACCAAGGATTAAACATCAAATCTTTGCACTTTAGTTTCTAAGGACTCTTCCAAAGGGTTGTATGAATTCAAGTTTTAAATTTCTCTTCTTATCTTTGTGCTGATTCACTACTTTGGGCCATCGAATATGTAACACTCCACTAGGGATGTTTCTGGGGACTTGAAAGATTTGATAATTTGACATCTACTAAATTTGTTGTAAAGATATTTAAATTTGTCATTTTTAAGGTGGTTTCCCTTATTGGACATGAATACAATTTTTTTTTTGTATTTGCTTTCATATCTCATCACTAATTTAAGAAAGGTATGGTTTCAGTATGTATCACTATGTATATCTAAATTCTTATATTCTATAAATTTTCTTCTAGTGGTGACTCCAACATATCATCTAGTTTCAAAGAAAGATTAGTGACCATTTTTAATATCTTCATCTTTGAGTGTTATTTTATTTACAAAGCATTAAGGGTTGATATAATCCTTCAAAGGTACTCATGAAACTAGCTTGTCTCACCCTTAGATGTTCATCAAAGAAGAAGGAGACAAGTTTGGAGGTCAATTGAAAGATAAAGTTTAGCAGTAAAGGAGTGTTTAGGCTATCAATATTCTGAAATGCCTAAAATTTTATTTATCAAACTTATTATTATTGAATATTATCATATGTCTCATGATCATTTAGAACCTTATAGTCCCATTTATTAACTAGCTCCTTCTTAACCAACTAAATCTCTTCCTAAGTTTGATCCACAAAATCCACCTCACTCACCCCCTCACATCCCTTTGACATTTTATCTTAAACTCATCATTGAACCAATCATGAGGCATAGAGATCAAGATGAGAATGAATGACCTACATTCAAGATTATGATATTTAGACCAATTAACTTTTTTGAAATGGAGGGATATCCTAATGAAGTTATAAATGAAGTAAGGAACCTCCTTCCTAAGATTCAAGGGAATAATACAGTGACTGGTGATCAACATTTTAGGGATTTCCACATTATCATTGAAGATTATGAGGTTGATAGTAAGGATATTTTCTTTAAGTTATTTGTGCACACACTGGAAGAAGATTCTCATGAGTGGTTTAATTCCTTTCCCTATGGATGCATTGATTTATGGTAAGAAATGGATAATGTTTTCAAAATTAAATATGGTGATATGATTGATCATAAGTTACTATTTATAGAATTTTGAAACATTAAGAATAACCCTAACGAGTGTGTGTAGTATTTTAACACAAGGCTTAATAAGACTATGATGAGGCTACTTAAAAATATTAGACCTAGTGATACAACATGCTTAATAAAATATTGTGATACCTTTAACAATAATGTTGCATACTACTTTAGGGATAAGGTTCTTAAAAATTTGTTATTTTTATTAAATATGTCCATCCAAATTGATAAAAATATAAAGGATAAGTTAAAAAAGTTAAGGGACAAAAAGTTGTCTACCTGTAGACATGATTTTCTTGAAATTTCAAAAATCTGAAATTCTCTAGATAATTTGAGATATCCACACTCCAAATTTGAAGATGGTGTAAGAACATAAAATGTAGCATTTAGAGTGATAATTTTTTTTAAAAAAAAATAGTTAATTATAAGTAGGTAAAACATCTAGAATCTGAGGAGAAACTAATGTTTTTTCCATAAAACATAATAGATAGATGACCTACAATACACCATTATTTAGTAGCATTTAATATTATTAGAAACCCTTCAGGGAAAATTTAGTTAAGATATTATTATTTGTGACCTGTATTGATTTATATTTTTTTAATGAATACTTTTTTGTTATGAATTTTTCAAGAAAATAGATCTTGAAAATTGACAAAAAATGGATACTCATTTGTACGACATGCCTAACTACCTCAAAAAAATGAAAATCATTTTTTTTTTGAAAGTGTGTATAAATAAGCCTAGTTTGTGACCATATAAATTATTTTTCACTTGGATCAATGAAAGAAAATTACATGAACATGTATAGGCATGCATGTTCGTGGCATATAGTGGCCCAAAGAAGGTAAATCTAGAAATGAACATAGTTTGAAACCTAAAATTAGTCCAAAAATTATAAAAATCATATTTTTGGAAAGAGGAGAGCTTGCTAATCATGATGGTATTAAATTTTAATTTTCATGTTATAATTATTATTATATTTGGTAATCAAATTAAAATTTTGTTTCTTTTTATCATAACTCTCAAAAATCAACTATACATTGATAGTCAAAGCTTTTAGCTTGAGAATCAAATCCATTATCAAGACAAAAGACATGAGAATTAAATTCAAATTCAAATAGCATGATCATGTTAATAATGTGATCATGTTATCTATGTAATTAAATTATTAACTACATTAGTAACATGATCATATTACTCAATAACATGATCACATTATATTTTCTCAACACCCTAAAACCCAAATTTACATTTTGACCTACTAAAGGAGCCATTATGCCTAGCAGTCTTAAGATCAAAGTTTGGTTGATTAAGATTGTAGTTTGGGACCAATGTTTATGTTAATATTTGTTAGCATTGAATGATAATTAGAGATGTATTAACATATGAATTAATTTATTATTCATTTGACATGAGTCTAATCTTATTTAAAATGTAGATAGTCTTTGTTCATCCTAAATAGTGTCAAGAACTTATAAATTAGTTTTTGGTGATCCAATTATCCAAATTAATAAAAAATTGCTAGATTCGATATAGATTTCATTTTGTACATTATTAAATAAACTATATTATCCAAAAATCAATTGGATTACAAGGATCCTCTAAGTACTAATAGATATAGAGTAGTAGTTTTGAAAGAGATTTCAGTGATATTATAAATGTTTAAGAATTAGTTATTTGAAATTTGGTATTTGGAAACGAATCTAGAGTTTTTATAGGATTCAAATGTTATTTTGGAACAACAACAAATAAATCAAGGGTCATTGTATTTTGTTTCAAGAGTGTATACTGTCATAAAAGAAGTTGAATTTGTTTGAACATGATTGCATTATTTTTTTTGGATAATTGGTGATGTTTCAAACTTGTAAAAATCTTTTATAAACTTTGTAGTATTGTTTGAGTCTCTAAAAAAATTGTTTGATTCAGTAAGTGAAGTTATATAGATATTTATTTTCATGTTATATTAATGTTTTAATACCCTATTTTTCATATAATAAGTTGTATTTTGTCAAGTTTAGAGTTGTTGTAAACATACATGCAACAAACATACATTCTACAAAACATACATGCATTACAATATAAATGATTTTATCATGTGATGTCATAAAATGCATTTTTAAAACTTATAGATAAAACATAGCCTTTGAAGTACCAATATAGTTGTGTATTTGAATAAAATTAGGGATTTTTTGAGCCCATTCAACCTAATTGCATGCTTATAAAATGTGATTTGGGGTTTAATTAACTCCAATTTCATTATCTTGATTGATGCAAAGAAACATAATTTATTTATATGCAAGTATACATGTATAGAATGTGGTTTTGAGTTCAATTAACTTTAAGTCATTAGATAATAATCTTAAACCCTAAACCTCATACAATTTAACTTAAACCCTAAATCATAGACTATTTACCTTAAAACCTAATCTATAATCCCTAAACCCCAAACCATTTAAATTGTAGACCCTAAACCAATAAATCAATCCCTAATTAACATCATTTATATATAGTAAGAAATAGGTTCATAAGGATGAACTTGGTTAAAATCACATTATGCATTAACACAATTGACTTCATAGGCTCAATCTGTGATGATGTGGGGGATAATTGATCCCAAATTCACATTTTTTACTCACAAATATAAGTTTAAGGTGTTCAAATTTGCCTCAATCACCATCAATATTATACCTTATATACTCTAAAACATACATCTTAAGCACTAATACATAAAATCTAAAACATAAATATAAACTGTTTAAACCTTAAACTGATCATTTTATCCCAAAATAACATCCTTTAGACTAAGAATTAAGTTCACAAGGTTCAGTTTGGCCAAAATCACACAACTGATTTACCCATTTGACTAATTCTCTCAATTTGCACAATGACATGGGGTATAATGACAACCAAAAAACACATTATATAGTCACAAAATGGTCCAAGAGATTCAAATTATCTTCAATTATCTTTGTGATTGACCTTGTGTACCTTAAATCACATATACATTAAAACCTAAGCCCTAAACAACAAACCCTAAACACTATACCATAAATTATAAACCATAAAATTTATCTATTTAAAAATTCATTTAGTCCCAATTAATTTCCTTTATAGTAAGAATTACATTTTATCATGGCATAGAGTGATTAGACATTATATATAGGTCCTTAAACCTAAACCCTATATTCTAATCCCTAATACCTTAAATATAAAATGTAAGCCCTATTCACTAATGCTCACTAAATGCTGAAAACATGCATGCCTTATGATATAACTAAATTTATCATAAGATGTCATAAAATTTAATTTTTAAACCTATGGCCACAACTTAGCCTTTGGAGTACAAAGCTAGTTATGCATCTGATGCAAATTGGGGCTATATTGAGCCGTTTAAACCTAATTAACTAAAGATGATGCTAGTTGAGTTTTTTAATCAAGGAGGCATTTGAAGATAATTTGAACTCCTTCAAGAGAAAGATATGATTTGGGGTAAAATCAAAATATTGATTCTATCATGAATTGATCCAATAGTCATTGTGTGTAATTAGGGACATAATCTAGGCAAAATTGAGCCCTTAAACTAAATTTATGGCTCAATAAATTGTATAACATGTATATGACATGTACATGGCATAATTTACCATAATTTTATTATTAATGCAAACATGAAGGTAATTTTTATAAATAGGTGAATAAGTAGCTTAAATGTTCTTCAATTACCTTAGTGATTGGACCCTATATCTGATATCTTAAACTGTAAACCCTGTACCATTTAGATTTAACTGTAAACCCTAAACCATAAGCGCTTAACACCATACCCTTTAAATTATAGACCCTATACTGTAAAGAATTAAATTTATCCCTAATTAACATCCTTCATATATATAGTAAGAATTACGTTCACAGGGATGAACATGGTCAAAATTGCATTACTCATTAAACCACAATTGATTTAATTTTCTCAATCTATGATGATGTGGGGGATAATTGACATAATTTTCTCAATATATATATATAGGTTCAAGGAGTTCAAATTTGCCCTAATTGCCTTCATGATTATTTATTATATAACATAAAACCTATACCCTAAGCCCCAATCCTTAATGTTTCTAATCCCTAAAGTCTAAACCATATATATAAACTATTTAAACCTTAAATCAATAATTTTATCCCTAATTAAAATTATTTAGACTAATAATTAAGTTCATAAGGCTTAGTTTTTTCTAAATCACATGACTGATTTTCCCATTTGAATAATTCACACAATCTCCGTAATGACATATAGTGTATAATGATAACCAAAAATCACATTTTATAGTCACAAATTGGTCCAAGTGATTCAAATTGTCTTTAATTATCTTTGTGATTGAACCCATGTACCCTAAACCATATATACATTAAAACCTAAGCCCTAAACCGTAAACCCTAAACACTATACCTTAAATTATAAATAATAAGCTTTACCTATTTACCAATCGATTTAGTCCCAATTAACATCTTTTTTAATAAGAATTAGGTTCACATGGCATGTAGATACTAGACATTATATATAAGTCTATAAACCTAAATCCTGTACCCTAATACATAATCCCTAAAACATAAATTGTAACCTAAACCCTAATGCACACTATATGTCATAAACATACATGCCTTACAATATAATTTATTTTATCATGATAATTCATAAAATGAATTTTTTAAACCTATGGCCAAAACTTACCCTTTGTAATATCAGTATAGTTGTGCATCTAAAGTAAATTGGGGCTATTTCAATCTCCTTCAACATAATTTCATGACTATAAAATGTGATTTGGGGGTTGATCAGCTCTAATTTTCCCCAATCACCATCATGATTGTATGTCATATACCTTAAAACCTATACCCCAATCCCTAATGATTAATGTTTCTAATCCCTAAAATCTAAACTAGAAATATAAACTCTTTAAACCCTAAACTAATCATTTTATCCCAAATTAACATCATTTAGGCTATTAATTATCTTTGTGATTGACCCTCCATAAACCTAATACCTAAAAACTATACCATAAATTATATAATTTTTTTTTCCTATTTACCAATCGATTCAATTCCAATTAAAATCCTTTGTAGTAAAAATTGAGTTCACACATGGCACAGAGCAATTAGACCTTATATACACCATTAAACCTAAACCCTACATGCCCTAATTACTAATCCATAGACTATAAAACATGAATTGTAATCCCTAATCCCCATACATAAATTTTAATCCCTAAGCCCTAATGCCTAATCCCTAAACCCTATGCACTAATGCCTTAATCCAAAATCCATAATCCCTAATCTATATTAATTTAATATGATCATGTTATTTAATAATGTGATTGTATTATTATTAATATAGACAACACTAAGTTCTTAATGTTAGCTTTTAACCCCAAATAATTAATAATAATAATGTGATCTCATAATGTGTCGTATACATTTTTTTTACATACTTTTGTAGGTTTTGTGGTACTTGTGTACTTGACCCCACATTTGAATTTTTTTTAATTGTCCTTGATGGGTGATGTATCATGTTTTAGGAAGAGGAAGATGTTGAATAACAAAACACCAAAATAATTATAATATTTGAGAGAGAAACACAATATATGAATCGAAAAACTTCATGGTAGACAAGGTACAAACCCCAATCTTGATAAACCAAATGACATAGATAATGAGAAAATTAAAAATAATGAATTAAATAATGATTAAATTGACCATAATTAATTGAATAATAATTAAATTGACAATGATGAAATAAATAATAATTAAATTGACAATAGTTAACTAGATAATGTTGGAAGTTTCCATTCAAAGTTCCAAGTTTTTAATTTTGTTGATGACGAGTCTATGTATGATGCGTCACCCTTCATGAATGAAGAAATTTTGACGGAAACAAATAACGATGAAACCAACCATAAATAAAATTTTAAGGAAACATATAGTAAATAAATAAACATTGAATAAAATGTCATCCCACCTCCAAACAATGAAAGTAATATTCATTTTGAAACACCCTCTAAAAAAATTACACTATTACCAACACCTCCAAGAATTTTTCATAGAATAGACAAGTAATTAATTAATGTCGATGAAAATATTTTAGAACCAATACATAAAAAAATATTTGATCACCATTCAAGAAGATTGGATCAACAAATTTGGGATATTTCTTTCATAATTCAGATTATGATAGTCAAAGATGTCAATTATTTATTTAATTGATAAATTGATTAAGATGGGACCTATAATGTAAACATTAGGACTAATAAAATCTAACATGGATGACAAAACCAATCAATTATTGAAAATATAAATGATGCATATCATACTATAGGCTCAAATTCACATACTCCAGATTATAATGTTGCTTAGTGTATACTTCCAACTTATGTAGTAAGTGACAAAATTGGGAAAAAATGAATGGTTTCAAAAACAAGCTGAACACTTAATATAAATAGTAAAATAATAATAAAAGTAATTGAAATTTGACTGAAGATACAACATTCACTTGGTCAATCCTGTGCAAAGCCTTTCCTTCAGCCTTAAAACTCACTAAAATCAAAATAGTTTAGAATCTCATTAAGGATAAACTCATAGTAGAGTTTCCTCAAAAAATACAATGAGACCTCATAATTGTTTTACAGTGCATAATCAAACACAATCCACCATCGATCCCAAAATTGGTTGAGATTAGGTTATGTATGTAGCAATAGAATGTAAAAATTTTATCGGTTATGAGAAATGGAGCATTGGTGACTGGGTTAATGAATAGGGTGAAAATGGAGGATTTTGATATTTATTTGTTCTTGACTTTAAGTGCTAATAATTTGTTAGCATAATAAGCCCTACAAGTATCCTTATATGAATTCCATCTATTGACTTGTTATAGATTCAATTTAACTTTTTATAGAGTCAATTTGACTTAAGGTTTGTAGTGAATTGGCTAGCTGGGTTCGGTATGGGTTGGTGAAAGTGGAATCCCTCATTCTCCTAATTAATTCTTCAATTTCAATTTTACTTCCCACAATGTTGTCAATTAAAATCTCTTGACTACCAAGGGGTTTCATAGAACTTAAGAGGGTTAGATGGAGGGATAGGAGGTGAAACATGAAGGTTTTGTAGAGGGTTAGGTGGAGGAGGAATAAGAGGGTTTTATGGAGGGTTAGGAGGATGTGTTGTTCAAAATAGAAAAATTATAACTAAAAATTATGGTTAACATGTATAGATTTATATCACTTACCTCTTCCACATAGTGGCATCATCGATAAATAACTTATTGGGATGAATTTGGAAGATTCCTAGCATTCTTTTTTCTATCTCACTAAAAATATGATTACTAATGCTTGAGGAGAGCAAAGAAACTCAAATATAAAATGATGATTTTGCATTTAAGTTTTGGTTTATAAGTTTTTTTAGGACACATGTAATGGAATCATGTTATTAACATGATTTTATTATTAAAAATAAAAATAATGTGATAGAATTAATAATTTTATTGCATTATTGTTTAAAATGGCATGATCATGTTATATAATAATGTGATCATGTTATGGTTCAGTAATTATTGAGCCATAATTTAAATAATGTGATTGTGTTAATTAAATAATGTGATATCATTATTAATTAATGTGATCACATTACCTAAAATGTCCAAGGAATTATCCCCCAACTCTATGTAATTAATCTAAAAGTTTGTGGATAAACCTTTGAACAAGTAGGCTAATGTAATGCTGGTTAATCTTGAAAAAATGTAGCCCACTAAGACAACCAAAATTTAGGAAACCATTAAGACTTTGGCCTCTACATTCAAAGATATGTCTACAATCTAGCTACAAATAAGAAAAGGATGCCTCGTGGGTTTACAATTCATAGAGAACTAAAAATCAAAATCAAGCACAAGGGAGACCCCATTTCCACATTAGAGATAATGATACAGGAAAGAGGCCTTCCCATGATGAAATAAATGACAAAAAAAATAATACTAGAATTTAAAAAGAAGTGCTTGATTCATTGAATTCCAAAGTAAACACTATAAATTATGACCTTTATATTTATTGGTGTGATAAATTCTTCTTTCCCTATCCTCCATGTTATATAGATGAACAAATTGATGAAGATGTAGAGGAACCTAAGTCTATGTCTGATCATGATGAGATTTTGATGTTGGAGTGTCACCACTCCCAAAGTAACATGTCTACCTCCATGGAATTACTAAGTGATAATACTATTGATTGGTTTTAGAGTGTCAAAAAAATGGTTAGTGTCCCAACTCTTGAAGTTATTTGTGATGTTAATATGACACAAGCATATGATTTTCCCAATCATGGTTTTGAATTCTTATGTTTCATGATGATTATTAAATATGATGCAAGAATTCCTTTAATTGAGGATAGGAAATTCCTAATTAATGCAATAATTTCCCAAGAGAAATAATATATTTTTAGAAGAAGGCAAAAAGATGTTGCTCCTTAAGACACTACCATTTCAAATCAAAGGGTAGGGGATACAAGTAAAGAAGCTAAGAAAACTATAGTAGTCCTAAATTCTTCTTACCTAGCACCTACTTCCCAAGTTATCAAACAAAGAGGTGCTCCATCCAAGAATATATTACCTTTATTGTCTAGCATTCCTAAGGGTATGAATGATGCTAGGAATCCTCCCTTGAAAAATATTGTTAAACATACAAATTTATCCAAACCTATTCCACTTCAAACATTAAGTGATTGTATTTCCATTGATGGTGTTGTTACCCTTCCTATAAATATGCCCCTTCCTCTATATAGCATGTGTTATATGGACCATGTTTTTAGTCAATTAAAGATCACTGTGCCACTTGCTGAATTATTGCAAATACCTGAAGATAGGAAGAGGTCTTCTGAATACTTGGAATAATGAAATGAATTCACCCCAAACACTCTCGATTGATGATGAATAATATAAATAGGTTATTAAACCAACCCTAGATGTTTATTTGGGGACTAAATTGATAGAAAGTTAGTTGAACATGGATCCATTTTACACAACCTTGCTCATTAATGGTTTGATTGGTCACAACCACATGTTTGATTTTGGAGCTTCATAAAATGTGATGCCCCTAGGTATCATTAATTAGCTTGGAGGGAACATCACGCATAATTTTGTTAAGTGTTATACCATGGATTCATGAGAGGTTATAATTGTTGGACAAGTCAAAGGGTTGGTAGCATAATTGGGAGTTCATCTAAGTAAGTATTTGAATATGGACATGGCATTTGTGGACTACCCACCTTAGCAGGGGATGCCACTATCATAAAAATGGGCTACCGACATGGGTGGAAGTATGCAGATGGACTTGTCTTATGCCACCATTCTATTAGAGGGTAAGATGGTCAAACATCATAAAGAGCCAAAGATGTTACATGTAATTGAAGGTCCAAAATGTGACCTAAATGAAGTGTTGTACATAGATTTGGAATTGGGTAGCTTCATTAGGAATGTAGATGTTGTTGAATATCTTTTTCTTCTTGATGTTGGGTTTGCTAAAGAAGGTGAAATTCGGAAAATGTATTTTGATAGGGCTTGTTCCAATATTGGAAATGGATATGGGGTTGTCTTTTATGCCCTTAATCGTAAATGTTTTTAATTTTCTTTCAAAATATATTTTGAGTACACAAATGATATTACTAAGAATGAGGTACTCTTTCATGGTACTCACTTAAATGCAGTCGATAAACATGCCTACTTACATATGATGAACAAGAACCAATATTTCTTGGCTTGATCTTATCCAGATATGAAGATATACAAGAGGGATTTATTTCAACATGTAATCTTATTACAACCTAGAAACAACCTTTCAGGTGAATACAGAGATTGCTTAAACTCATATTGGCCACCATGCTACTAGAAAAGTTGAATAAATAAGGGATGATGAGATACCAGAGCTTTCAATTAATCACAAACATATTAAACACTTCCTTGATAGAGTCCATAATTGTGTTAAAATTTTCTAAAGTGTGTAGTTTTGTCCTTTTGTTATTTTATTGCCACTCTATTGGGCCCTTTTTTATATAGTTCCATTTCATTTTTTTTCATGTGTTCATTTTAAGATCCTCTTAATCTATTATTGTCAGTCTAGCCTTATGTTTTTGAGCTTACATGGGTGTTTGATATGAAAATTTCAAGTTGATGATGCCCAAATTTCCTCTTAGTTGCTCAAAATAATTTTTGGAGAAACCTGTTATAAATATGTCAATGGGTTACTCCTTTGACCTATAAAATTATAAATGTATTTATCTACTCACAACTAGTTCTCTTATAAAGTTATTTCTTATGGGTATGTGTTAGCTACATCTATGAAAAACTAGAGTCTTTGATAGAGATATAGAAGATATATTATCATAAAATACTATAATTTCTTCTTTCTTCTACTCATTCAAGTTTGATAATATTATTCTAATCCAAATGGCTTGACAATATGTAAAATTTACTGCTACATACTCAGTTCATACTATGGAGAGTAACATAATAGGCTATTTCTTATAGGAACATGAGATACATCTATATGCAATCTAAAAAATATACCTATATGTATTCTTTCTATTATCAATATTACATGTCCAATCACTATATTTATAACCAACCAACACAAAATTATTAGATGCATTTACAAAATTCCATGCCCTTTGGTGCCATTGATATATCTTAAGATTTGTTTTCCTACTTGCCAATGTGATTCTTTTGGAGTCATTATGAAGTTGGATATTAGACTAACTACATACATAATGTCTATCCTTGTTACTATTAAATACATTAAAATTCCAACCAAACTCTTGTATAATGGTGGATCCACATTGTTACTTCAATCATCTTTGCTTAATCTTCAAACCTATTGTTACTGGTGTTGATGCAGGTTTATAATTCAACATTATAATGCTTTTAAAAATAACATTTAAATATTTGGATTGAGATGTGAAAATACCATAATTTACTATTTGTTTAACCTCAATAATATGAAAGTATTTCAATAATTCTAAATATGTCATTTAAAATGATTTCAACATTTCTGATTGAAACTCTTCTATTAACAAATCTTCATTTCCAATGAAAATTAAATCATCTATATATAATCACATAATTAGAATTTCACTTTGATTGTTGGATTTTATGTGGAGTCTCAGTTCACTATTGCTTTTCTAAAAACCATTACGCAACATGTGTGAATTACTTCCATTGTACTGTTGTCACTAGATCTTACACCCTAGAGGAGGGTGTTAAATACTCATCTATAATCAGTAAACATGGGAATACTTATAGGTATGTGGGTTTAACTATATGTAGAAGTATTCCTCTAGGTTTAAGTGCTAGCTTCATGAATATACCTTGAAATGCTTATCACCTACTTAACTAGTTGCTTATGGGAAAATAGATATAATTTTGCATGGGATGAAACTATTCTAAGGTGATAATATACCAAGATAATTTCCTCTAGACCATCATACTTATATCACAATGAAAAAAGACCTACAAGCCAACCTCATAGTACTAAGAAATTTTAACATAAATGTTTCAATATAGAGGTGATATGCATAAGACAACATAAGGTAAGTGAACCAAAGTGTATATTTCATACTCTAAGAAAAATTATACACTTGAAAGTATCCTAACACACTATATACACTATATATTACCTAATATAATAGGAAAAATTGACATCAAGCGTGAAAGGATTGAGAGAAAGTAGGGATAGATGAATATCTCTTTACCATTCACTGTACATCTATTTAAACACTTAGGTAAATGTACCTAAACTCAAAACTAGAATTGAATTTATTGTTCAAATGAAACATACAATGTCAATCTAGCAGGGCTTTTCCATACATGGTGTGGTATTAGTGTATAAGAGTCAAAATGGCTACTACTTACATAATTAGAGAGAGAAGAAAAGAGAATGAAGTTTAAGAGTTAGTGGAACATGTGTCATGATAAGGAGCTACACATGTATGAGAGAGGAATATGGAATATACATTTATATTTATACTTATTAAAATCTCTGTCAATACATGAAACTCCTAAAATGTGGTGTAGAACTCCTCAAATACTTACTCAAAAAATTACCTTCATAATTTACCCTTCTAAGAACGTCCCACAATATACTAGGGATAGGTGTTATGATTGCACTAGGAGGGATTTTATACATTCTCTAACATGCATTTTTTCAATTCTTAATCATCAATATTCTTTTGGACATGAATTATCACTACATGCAGTCTAAATTAATTCCTCTTTCACTCAACCTCCACACTTTATACCAAAGTTGGTATTCATTTTACAATATGATACGTAAAAATGAGTTTATGACACATATTAGGAATCATAATGGCCCTACATTCATCATGTAGACCTTAAAAGGCCTCCCACTTAGAAATTTCACCTTCTCACTTGCTTGTTCACTATGCCAGTTTTGACTGGCTGAGATGAAGGCACTTGTAGAGGCATTTGTGAGATTAGATAAAGCATGAAATGAACATGGTGAGTTATTTTAAGTCCCAATCTCTCTCTCTCTCTCTCTCTCTCTCTCAAGGTGTATTTCATCCTTTGAAACCCTTCCATAGTTACAAAACACCAAATAATAGATAAGAAAAGACATTTTGCATCCTATCTGTATAGGTAGGGTAAAACTCAAATTGATGGGGGAGCACTGGAGAGTCCTTTACAACATTAAATCATCTCGCAATCCATTATAGTTCATCTAGATGCCCCTTCTCCTTCATTTTCCCAATTAGGTCACTACCAAGGGTTTTAGAGGATTTATAGTAATTTTTATCTTTAAGGATTATTCATACAAATTTAATATTAGATTTGAAAAAAAATTCTAAAAAGTAAATGTTCAGGTCCTCTTTCATCATTTCCCAACTCCTCAAAATTCCATGTAAAGTGTCCAAGTAGGTGTGAGCTCTCAAAGTTTCCCTCTTGAGTTCCTCATTTCATTATGTGCATGATTGATGTGGATTGAGATAAGAAATGGCCTACCTATGGGTTTATCTACATGGTAAAATATTTAACACACTTGGAAATCTGATATGAACATGTTCTAGCTGATTTGGATGCTCATTTAGTGCCAAAAGTAGAAGTAGACCCCCAAATGCGTAATAAGCCTATTTTAGACCTAAAGGTTTGATTGCATATTTGTGAGTTTGGACCATCATATTGGTTTTCAAACATTTTTTCATTGTTTTTCATTTTTTTCATGTCTATCACAACTTTCCACATTTTATTTAAAGGTTTAATCAACCCCTATTTCACCTTATCATCCTCTTTTCTCCAAACCTACAGGTTTCCACTCTTAGGGAGTGTCCCTTGTTTGAGATAAAATATAGGTGACTTCCCATATTTTCCCATATAAAATGAATCCATGGTGGGATTATCAAATTTATGGATATTATCTATACAAATTTCTACGATTGGTTGGTATCCCCATGTATAAATGAATCAAACCCTGAAATAGACTCATGGGGAAGCTCACTATATACAGGGTCTTGAATGTGGATTATGGGTTTCATTATTGGAAGTTATCCTTCCCATGTTTCCATGTGGTAGGAGCTTCATGACATGATCATGACACTTTAGGGTTCCTTTCAAACATTTTTAGCACTTAATCCTTTGTCAACTTCTCTATTGCATACCTCTTCACTTGACTAGTCCAGACTATTGACTATGTTTTTTTTGCTTAAAAGAGACACCTATAGGTGTATCTTCATGGTTTATCTCTCATTTTATTACCTTAATATTCCCTTGGAGTCTATAATTCACTTTTAAAATCACTTAAAATTATTCGAGATATATTCATACTATGTCATCCCTACGATATTCATGCTTTTAAGTCATTGTATACATGGTCAACTAGTCTTGACCATAGCCAAGGCAACAAAGGTTCTGTAGGTGAATATTCACCTTGAAATATGTTTCTAAAATATGTTAGGTCATTTTAAAAGTATTTATAAGCACTTCCAAATGGAAATGTTTTTTTTATGTTGATATCTTCCAAGGTTCACTTCATGGTTTTATAAGTCACCTACAGTCAGGGTGTAAATGTGCTTTCCTTGGTTAAGGGCACACTTGTAGGTGTTGATGTAGGTTCATACCATGCATTTCAAACCTTATTGATTACATTTGAATAGTTTAAATTCCATTATCACTTTATTATAACCACTTACCATGAATATATGTTCTCGCCTTACTATCTTTGGGTGTAAAACTATTTGGAGCCAAGATCCTATAGAAAACACTAAAGAAAAACAGTTAAAAATTTTATGAATTTGAGGACTTCAAACATCTCTTTCTTCTAGTCACACACACACTCCATTTTCTAATGCTCATCCCCTAGGATAGGGATATATATATATAGATATATATATATATATATATATACATATATATATACATATATATATATATATACATATATATACATATATATATATATATATACATATATATATATATATACATACATATATATATATATATATATACATATACATATACATATATACATATATATATATATACATATATATATATATATACATATATATATATATATACATATATATATATATATATCTATATATATATATGTATATATATATATATATGTATATATATATATGTATATATATATATATATATATATATATATATGTGTCTGTGTGTGTGTGTGTGTGTGTGTGTGTGTGTGTGTGTGTGTGTGTGTGTGTGTGTGTGTGTGTGTGTATATATATATATATATATATATATATATGTACTTAGATTCATCAAAACTCTTTGCAACACTACCATATATCATCTTCAAAAGTGCTTAAACCTCCATTTTTGGGTTTTAGGGAAATTTGTCTATGAATTCAAATTCTCTTCTCTTTAAGTGACTGCTCACTTTTCCTACCAATATAATGCCTCAATAATGACTATCATGGTGTCATTAAACTCTAAAAACCTCATGAAGGTATATAAACATGATAAAATCCTTCATGAAACACTTTTAAATCTCTTTATGGCAATCTATGGGTGTGCATTTCTATATGTAGGCAGTGACTATGAGTATAGGTAGTTTGTATGCAGATAGGATTGAAAATGGTTCACAATATTCTCAATGGTGTTTAAATTAATGGTCACAACCTTGACATTGTTTAAAAAAGTTTCAACACCCATTTCAACATGACATCCTCATGAGAAAACTCATAGGTGCACATCAATGGACTGACTCTGTGTGTGTGTGTGTGTGTGTGTGTGTGTGTGTGTGTGTGTGTGTGTGTGTGTGTGTGTGTGTGTGTGTGTGTGTGTGTGTGTGTGTTGCATTGACTATCAAAATCCTTCTTGTGTCATTTGGAGAGGCTTATATTGATTGATCATGTTGTAATAATATATCCAAATCCTTTTGGACTCTTTTATCACACCTTCATGAACATTATAGGGACTTTTATACACCATAACTATGGTTGGAAACATGCATAAGGCTAACTACGTACTACATATGACTGTGTTCTTGATCAATAAATTATCTTGAGAAACTAAGCTTAGAATAAGGTTAATTTTCATGACATGTAAAATATGAATTAAAACATATCATATCCATAGGCAACCATTTCAGATAAAGAAACCTTCTACAAGTATTAGAAGCTAACTGTAACCTCACTAACAACATCAACTTACAACCTAAACTATTTGGCTCATGAAATAAATTTCAATAATGAAACCAAACATGATATACATGATATAAGTAATTCAACATTATCTAGAAATAAATTCATCAACATAGTTATACAAACAAGCTCAAATAAGAGAAAAACATGTAGGGTGTGTGAATTGGCAAGGAAAACTAGAAACTCAACTTCTTAAGAATCGATCCTAAAGTATACACCACCATTCCTCCAAATTTAAACATGAAAATGAAGCTGACCAAGTGTAATATCCAATATAAAGATATTTTGACTTGGAAGTCTGCCTACTAGCCATACTATCCAAAGACCTATTGACCAATTTTGCTTGCATAGTGGAGAGATGGAGAGATTATATGGTTTTAGACCATTTTTGGCACTTTAAAAACATTACCAATGTGTAACTATATTCAAGGAAGTTTCAATGTCACTCTATAAACTTTTCCCATGTGCCAATCTCTCCTATAGGCCGTACAACCTTTGGAACTCCCTATTTTTTACTTATTTTATTTATTTTTAGTTAAAACCTACAATTTTATGTTAGTAATGACATTCCTAACAAGTAATATAATAATTAATCACATGAGGGATGGTTATAATTATGGTTAAGACACATAGACACCTACAAAACTATAACACCTTCATTTATGACCCATTTAAGACCCCTAAGTGACATAAAATGATGTAAGGACTAAATTATACTATGAACAAGGCTAATAAGATATTAAATTACATAAAATAAACCATGAAACACCAATTATCATGTTAATAGACCCCTATATCAAGTTTTGGACTATAGGGGGTTGACCCATTTTGACTTATGGTTAAAAATGGTCAACATTCTTGGTGATTTCCCAAGGTTGGTATGTTTGCTATACCAAGACTCGCAGTCTAATTTTGTACATTGGGACATGGGGTAACCTATACATAGGTTTGAAAAATAATTTTCATTTGACACCACACCAAACACAATGAAAAGACACAGAAAAGAAACACACATGTGCTCAACTACAACACTTATGGGACACAACATAATTAAAAGAAAGACACACACACACACACCTAAACTAATATTTAAGAAACCTCACTCTTGAGGTGAAACCATATAATCATACCTAAACCAGGGTAAAAAATAGTACCCCTTGCATCTTTCTCACTCCATGAAGGCAATCTATCATGGTAAGCATGATCATCATCAATCACTTGCACATGTGTATGGTCAAGAAGCCAATAAACTCTAGATATTCTTAGGTTAATAATGTAGTAAATTGAGCCTTCATGAATGATATTTATTTCTCTCTAAGAATCATGACTAGAGCTTCAATTCTCTTGATCATTATCATATTTGATATGCCTTACTCAAACTATAAATTTGTTTGTATGACAGTTGCCTCACCCTTTCTATTTCTTAAACATAATGTACTCAATGTTTGGGAGCATCAAGATTCTATTGACCATGTTACAACACCTTTGAAAATTATTATACCATAGGTGTAACTCTTTATCATCCTGGAAGCACAACCAAATATTCTTTGACCTCTTTCTCCATGTTTATAACTTCTTGAACACTAGCATCATCAATCTCTTTCATGATTATAAAATCTTGATCAGAAAAATGACATTCATCATTATGATTGATGAAACACTCAACAACATGATTGTTAGTCTTATTACAAATCTTGACATCATATATATAATCTCTTAGATAAAAATGAGTCTTACCCATCTTGTCATATTCTTTTCATATGGCATTGAACCTTTGCCATATATCATACTCATTCACAACATGACACTCTTTTCCATGCTTCGTGAGGTACTCAACATCATGTTTTTTAGAATCATTATCAAACACATAAGATATATACTTATTAGGATGGGAATTATCATTACTTAATTGATCAAACTCTTGACATATGGCATTGAACCTTTCATAAGTTACCCTCCTCTCCCTCATGAGTGCCATCATCAAGGGTAGATTCATTAATAGTAGGTATAAAGACATCATTATTTCCACTATTTTACTCAATTAAGTTATTAAACCTCTTATCATCATATTAACTAATCATGTAATTACCTTTGTCAACTTATGAGAAAATATGTCTAACACTTACCTCATCTCCTTCAAATGGCTCTTCATGCATGATATAAATTCCAATGTCATCTAAATCAATGTATGCATAAGGATCATGATAATAGTCATCTACACCATACTCATCTAAGAAGAAGTCATCTATAACTTCAATTTTAGAAGCACAATCATCCACATTAAACTCTTCTTTGTCATGGAAAGCATAATTCATATTAGACCTTGTTTTAACGAATGGCTCAATGTGAAACCTTACAAGAGTATGAGTTATAATAGTCACGTTGGTTCCATAACTTGTCTTAAAGGCCAATAAGTACTAATAATATAAGAGGTATCCACCATCTTTGTTATATAGTCTCTTGAAAGGTAGATTATAAAATGAGTAGGAAGGTCAACAATAACTATGTCTTGGAGAATGGGAAAACTAGGACAATCATAGAAGAAAACTTTCATGTTTTTTTATCAACCCTATTGTCTTGGATGGTGTAAAATATATTTTAATCACTCATTTTTTAAGGGGTTCATATTTTATTCACAACTTATAAGCTACAACCTTCGGCATGACTAATGTAGAAGCACCACTATCAATTATGCAATTGTGGACTAGTTTGTCACCCATATGAGAGTGAGGTAGAAAGGTGGAGGCTTATCATCCTTCGTAGATTGTCAAAAAATGGTATTTGGAGATTTTTTAAGATAAAAATGATTATGACCTTGAATTTAAGGTGAAGTACTAGTAGGAATGGTGGATAACTATCTTTTATAGCTCTTTTTGGCTAAGCATGTGGAGGACATACCATAAAGAGATATATGTTTTAGAATTATTAAATGATTCCAATTTGTTTAGGGCAGTATTACTCAACTTATCTTTATTTCTTGAAGGAAAATAAGTTTTTTAAACTTGAGGAATTGAGACACCTTGAACAGTCCTTAACACATTTTTATTTGGAGGAGGTATAAGAGTGTTTAGGACTGCAATGCTTATGGCCATGCCTTATTGCCATGTAGAAGTATTGTATGAACTTGTAGACATGTTATTTTCACCTCCTAGATTGTTCTTTTTGGCCCTTGTGTTTTCTTCAATATAAATTCCTTGATTGAGCACAAAAGTGTCTTCCACCAAGAAGTTAGTGAAGATTTCTCTATGATTTTGTTAATCCTCATTTGCTTACATCATGACTTCATCTTAATATAATATAAGAGGATTGAATCCTCCTTAAGAAACCAGAGATTTATCTTCATTCTAATTTTCATCCATAAATTGGCCTTGTTGGAAATCTTCTCCTTTCACCAAGTTGTTATGCACTGCTACCATCTCTTTTGCATTGGTAGTGTAATTGGGATTATAAACATTGGTAAGCCTATTTAAGTTAGGATGCCCTTGACCTCTTCCTCTCCCATGTTTTTGGCCATATTTTTGTTAATATGGATATGAATATTGATAATAACCTTGTTACCTAAGCTAAGATATTAAAATTTGAATTTATACATATGGATCCATGGCATCATCTACCTTCTAAGGATTATCTCTAGGCTTTATCTTGGCATTAGGAAATTGGGCCAAATTTGGAGTATTAGGTGAATAGACACCTTAAGAGGCAACTTTCCTACTTTAATGAGGACATTCTCAATTCTAATGGCAGAGTTCATATGATTTGAGAAGAGTGAAACCACCCATGGATTGAAGCATGATAAAATTATTAGTACCAATGGCTCTCAAGTATGTGGGAAACACAAAGCTAGTAGGTGGTATCATGGGAGGAGGCAATATATACCAATTATTTTGAAATATCTCATTGATGTCATGCATTATTTCTTGAGGGTCTCTCCTAATCATTTTTGGATGGTTTATGAGAGATGTATGGTCATTGTCATTCTTAAACCTTATAGTCAACAACACTCTAAAATCATCCCATGATGTGATGCATCCACTAGGAAAATTCCTATACCAATCAAGTTATTTCCATATAATAGAAAAGGTAAGGATTCTAATGGTAATATTCTCCTTAGTGACATTTTGGAAACTAAAAATATTAGAGATATCCCTGATTTACTCACTGGGTGTAACATGATTCTTACCATTAAATGTGGGCACACTCTTTGTGACATTAGGGGAATTATCATCATAGGCCTGAAGGTAAATTTGATTTTCAATGTTAAAGGTAGGAAAGGTATGATTCCTAGCCATGTTTATTCAATATATTCAATATATTAAATATCTTCACTTTTTAGGCTATCAAAATATTCTTGATCTTCAAAAGGTAGATTAAGATGAGGGTATTGAACTTCAAGAGGAAGTTTAGGCTAAATTGGTGGATTGATAAGATTAGGAAATCTACTAGATGATGACCTAATAAGAACCATGAATTTTGAGAAAAAAATTATTACAAAACAATGGCCTTGAACCATATTTTTCCTTGAATGGATCATGAAATGCTGATTAGAACACTAATTTGTAACTGATGTTGTCAAGACTAACATTCACCTTGACAAGTTGTATTGAAGACAATGTGTCCCATCAAGCATGCTAGAAATATTGTCATAAAATATTACACCTTATAAGAGGGATTTCAATCCTCACTAAAATCTTTTCAACATGGGAATAATTCTAGGTATGTGGGTTTACCTATAGGTAGAAGTAGACCTCTAGCTTTAAGGGCTAGCTCCTTGAATATACCTTGAAATGCTTATTACCTACTTAACTAGTTGCTTATGGGTAAAGAGATATGAGTTTGCATGAAATGAAACTACTCTAAGATTTTGATACACTAGGATCATTTATATAATACCATCATACTTCTATCATAATGAAACATTACCTATAAACCAAATCATAAGTCCTAAGAGATTCTAACATCAGTGTTTCAATATAGAGTTGATATACATGAGACAACACAAGGTAAGTGAACAAGAGGGAAGATTTCAAACTCTAATAACAACTATATAATTGAAATTATGATAACACACTAGTTCTAATCTATATGATGTATTAGAATAGGAACAACTTGCATCAAGCATGAAAGGATTGAGAGAGAGTAAGGATAGATGAATATCTCTTAGCCATTCACTATACATCTCTTTGAAAACTTATAAAAATGTTCATGAACTTAAAATTATACATGAATTTATTTTTCAAATGCAAAATACAATGTCAATCTAGTAGGTCTTCACCATAAATTGTGTAGTATTAGTCTACAAGAGCGAAAAATGGTTACTACTTATAGAATTGGTGAGAGAGGAGAAGAGAATGAAGTTCAAAAGTCAATAGGACATGTGTCATGCTAAGAAAAGGAGTAAAAAATGTAGGATATAATAATTTTTAATAGACCATGAAAGGTATACATTGGAAAATGTCCCTCAAAACATGAAACTCTTGAAATGTGTCATAGAACTCCTCAATTGATTATTTAGAAAACTAACTTCCTCATTTGGCCTTCATAAAACATCTCACAATAGACCAGGGACAAATATAATTATTGAAATAAGAGGGAGGGGTTATATATATGATCCAACATGAATTTTTTACAACATTATTCATTATGATTCATCTAGACATGAATTATCACTACTTGTAGTCTACATAACTCCTTTTTCACGCACCCTCCACACATGGCACTAAAGTTGGTTTTTAGTTTTCCAATTTTATCCATAAAAAGGAGTGTATGGCACCTTTTAGGATCACCTATGGCCTTATAATCCCTAGGTATACCTTAAAAGGCCTCTCACATAGAAATTTCACCTTCTCACTTGATTGTTCACTATGCCATTTTTGATTGGCTAAGATGAAGGCACTTACAAAGGCACTTGTGAGATTAGATGAAATTATATGAAAATGATGAGTTATATTAAGTCTCAATCTCTCTCTTAAAGTAAATTTAATCCTTTAAAATCCTTCCATACCTTCACAACACCAAAAAAATTCAAGAAAATACTTTTTCCACCCTATCCATATATGTAGGGTATAACTCAAGTTGATGAGGGGGAGCCTTGAAGAGTCCTCTAAAACCTCCAATCATATCCCAAGACATTATAGTTCATATATATGCCCCTTCTTTATCATTTCCCCAATGAGGTAACTACTAAGGGATTTAGAGGGTTTAGAGTACTTTTTCTCTCTAAATATTGTTCATACAAGTTAAACGTTGGATTTATAAAAAAAATATACAAAAAAAATTTTCATGGCCTCCTTATCATTCCCCAACTCCTCATACTCCATGAAAATTGTCCAAGTAGGTGAGAGATCTTAAATTTCCCCTCTCGAGATCCGCCTTTCATTTTGGGTAGGACTAATGTGGTTTGGGCTAAGAAATGGCTTACCTATGGTCTCGTCTACATGATAAAATATTTAAAATAATTTAAAATATCCTATGATCATGTTCTAACTCATTCAGATTTTCATCTAATGCCAAAAGCAATAGTAGAACCCAAAATGGGTAATAGGCCTAGTCTAGACCCAAATGTATACCTATATATTTATGATTTTATACCATAATGTTATTATTTAAACATGTTTACATTATTTTTCATGTTATTTCATGATTTTAATAGATTTCCACATCCTCTTAATAGGTTTCATGAACCCCTAATTCACCCTATCATCCTCTTTTCTCCAAACCTATAAGATTACATTATTTGGGAATTCCTTCTATCTGAGACAAAATAGAGGGAACTTACCCTATCATCCCATAAAAAATTAAGGAATGGTGGAATTATCTAGGTAATGGATATATTTTATACAAAGTTTTAGTATTGGTTGGTATCCCTAGCATATCTATATGCATCAAAACCTAGAACAGACTCATGGGGAAGCTCACTGTATATAGGGTCTTGAATGTGGACTATGGGTTGCATTTTTGGGATCTATCCTTCCCCTATTTACATGTGGTAGGAGCATCATTACATGATAATTCAATTCAGGGTCCTATTAAACCATGTTTAAAACTTAAGCCTATGCCAAATTCTCTATTGCATACCTCTTCACTTAACTAGTCCAGACTACTAAATGTGTTTTCTTGCTTAAAAGAGACATATTTAGGTATTTCTCAATGGTTTAATCCTCATGTTATTTCCTTAATAAGATGTTGAATTATCTAATGAAATTTTAAAATCATTTGGACTTATTCAATCTATATTCATGCTATGCCATCACTGAGATCTTCATGCTTTTAGGTCACTATATACACAGTCAACTAATGTTGACTACTACGAATGTAATAAAAGTCCTGTATGAGAATATTCACCTTGAAATTTGAGATTAATACATTCTAGGTCATTTTGGAAGTATTTGGGATAATATTATAGTGTAAAAGGTGTATTTTTAGGTTGATATCTATCAAGTTTCACTTCATGGTTTTATAAGTCATCTACAGTCAGGTTGTACATGTGATTTCCATGGTTAAGTGCACACCTAGAGGTGTTGATGAAGGTTCATACCCTATATTTCAAACCTTATTGATGAAATTTAAATCATTTAAATTACCTTATAACTTTATTTTAACCAATTACCATGAATATATGTTCTCACCTTACTATATTTGGGTGTAATACAATTTAGGGCCAAGATCCTATAGAAAACACTGAAGATAAGTAGTGAATAAATTCATGACTTTGAGGCCTTCAAACATCACTTTATTCTAGTCACACACCTACTCCCTTTGGAAAGGCTCATCATATAGGATATGAATATAATATATATGTACTTTTATTCATCACAACTCTTTACAACACTGCTATATAGCATCTCCAAAAGTGCTTAGACCTCTACTTTGGTGTTTTAGGGAAACTTGTCCCTGAATTCAAATTTTCTTATCTTGAAGTGAATCCTCACGTTAACTACAAATATAATTCCTCACTCATGACATTAATAGTCACATAAAACTCCACAAACCTCATTAAAGTATATAAACAAGTTAAACTCCTCCATGAAACACTTTTAAATCTTTGTGGGGCCACCTGTAGGTGTACATTTTTGTATGTAAGCAGTGACTATGCGTATAGAAATTTTTTATGGTGTAAATATTTGTAAATGGTTAAAAATATTATCAAAGGTGTTTAAATGAATTATTCAAATTCTGACATTCTTTAAATAATTTTAAACACCCATTTTAATGTGACATTCTTTTGAGAGCACATATAGGTGCACATCAATGGACTGATTATGTATATATATTGCATTGAATGTCATAGTCCTTTTTGTGTCACTTGAGAGGATTAATTTTATTTATAATGTTATAATAATATATAAAACACCTCTTGGAATATTTATCACACTTTCGTGGACATTATAAAGACTTTCATACACCATGACTGCAATGGAAAACAAGTAGAAGGTTGATTATGTACTACATATGACTATGTTATTTATCAATGCATAATATTAAGAGACTGAGATTGGAATTAGTTTAATTTTAATGACATGGGAAACATTAATTAAATCATATCATATTTATAAGAAACAATTCAAAGAAATAAACCTTCTACAAGTGTTGGAAAATGACAACAACCTCACTAGCAACATCAACTTGCAATCTAAACTTTTTGGCTAATGAAATCACTTCAAATCATAAAAATAAACATGGGAAACATTAGATAAATAATTAATAATCTTCTATAACAAAATTCATCAATTGAGTTGTATATAATAATTGAAACAAGAGCAAAACTTATAGGGTGTGCAGATTAGCAATCAAAATTAGATAGTCAACTTCTTAGGAATAGATCATAAAGTATAGACCACCATTCCTACAAATAAAAAAATTAAAATGAATATATACAAGTTTATTATCCACCAATAATATATTTTGACCTATAATTCCTCATACTGGCCATACTATCCAAAGACCTATTGACCAATTTTCCTTGGATAGTGGATTAATGGAGATATAGAGTGGTTTTAGACCGTTTTTAAAACATTAAAAGTAGAAAAAACATGCAAATATAGTTAGGGAACTTAAAATTTCAATCTATAATAATTTACCACATTCCACTCTCCCATAAGCTAAACAACCTTTGAAACTCCCTCTTTTTCACTTATTTTCTTCATTTTCGGTTAACACCTGGAAGTTTCTATTAGTACTAATATTATTGAAAATAAATATAATAGGGACTGACATGAGGGACATTGAGAAAGATTTTTAGGACATGTGGGAAACTATAAAACTATACCACCTTCATTTATAACCCATTTAAGGCCCCCATGTGTCATAAAATGACATAAGAACTAGAATGGCCTATGACCAAGACTAATAAGATATATATTACATTAAATGAGCCATGAAAAACCATATATCATGATAATATACCCCTATATCAAGTTTTGGACTATACGGGGTTGACCCATTTTGGCTTGTGCTAAAAAATGGTCAACATGTATCATGCCCTAAGTATTTTTTTAAACCCATATAGTGTTTTATTTAGCTTATATACCATTTATTCATGACCTATGATATAATAACCTAGGGTTTTTTTTCACATATATTTTCTCCTCTATCACTCCATTTAAAAATTCTAGTTTGACATCTGAATCATGCACTTTACATTTATGTTGAGATGTTATTACTAAAATAATTCTTATGGTTTCCACCAATGCTATGGGAGTGAATGTTTCATTATAGTCTCTTCTAGGCTGTTGTTTATGTCCTTTAATGACTACATTTGCCTTCAATCTTTTGATTTTTTATTTTGTGGTGTTATTAGTTTTATAAACCCACTTCACTGCAATAACACCCTTTATTAGTGGAAGATTT
>JARHVA010000895.1:1085000-1212500 GCA_037957365.1 Torreya grandis
TTTAGACCAAATGACAGATTAAACCTATATAATGGTGAAATCAACTTGAACATCAGTGATAATGCCTTGTGGAATGGCATAATTGCCCTGTATAATAGTGAGATTGCCCTTATGAATGGCAACAACAACTTTTATACTTTTTTTCTATCTTTATGTTTTTAGAGAATGGTGAAATCATCTTGTTCAATAATATTATCACCCATGTGAACCATGAAAATGACTTTTCTATTTTCTATCTCTGTTTGTGTGTTTTCACAAAATGAAAAAATTGACCTGGAGATTGGTAGGTTAGACATATGGAATTATGGGGTTTCCAACATATCATCATGGGCCAAAAATGTAACTACTTTGATTTTCATTTATATGTTTTCTATGATTTTTAGAATATCGAGTATTTTGCCTTATCTATTAGCAAAATTGTGTTGTTAAGCAATGATATCACCCTGTAAAAAAAAGAGTAAAAAATAAATGTCATTTATGTCTCTTTGTATCATTCAAATAATCTTGAGGAACAATGGGATCACCCTGTTAAATGGTGAAAATGCTAAAAAAATTGCCAGATCAACCTATGTCAAAAAATAGAGAGTTAAAATAATGTTTCAAATCTATATGAACATCTTACAACCCTATTTTGTCTTTTAGTACTCTATTTTTTAGGTGTTAAGACACTTTGTTTCCATTTTACAAATATCAAATGAAAATTTCACGGCATATATCATTTGGTGTTCTAAACATAACTAAAACTTTAGTTAAGTTCTCTTAAGAGCTTTTGATTTTTTATTATTGTTGGGTGTATTTTTTTCAAACTAAGTCTAGTGTGTATGCTCTCCTCCCATCCCTTTTAGGGAATTTTGGTGATCCAAAAATGTTTCACTTATTTCTATTATCACTTTTTCCAAGTTTGGAAGGAAAGCTGATAAGGCACTCCCCTAAAATTGATTTGCTTGGGCGATCCGAAAACAACCGTAAAGTCCTTATATAATTTTTATATCTTGCATCTTGGTTTGTATGTAGGAGTTCATACCCTCATCACAAGTTATCCAGGGAAAGGTTAACTTGGAAACTCATCTATCATTATCATTTTAAGTTGACTCCATAATAGGGGTATATAAATCTAGGTCAACTTATTGCGATGCTTATTTGATCAATTAAATAAGAATCATTCGTAAGAGACTACCTTAGAACGTAGGATGACGTACTAAACAATTAATCGATGTAGTGGTTTTGAGAATTACAAGACCTAAACTCTTTTTGCTTATTTTAGAGATTTGTTTACTAACACATGATCTAACCTTATTTCATAATCCTATTCTACATTTTAGCATTCCTGGTGGGATGACACATTAATTTCATCTTCTCTAATTAAGCACTCTAACCCTCTTTTGAGGTTATTTTGCTCCTCTTTTTATCTAATTTTTGTGTTTATGGATTTTGGACCAAATGACAAATTCAACCTATAAAATGGTGAATTTATCCTGAACATCAGTAAGAATGCCTTGTGGAATGGTAGAATTTCCATATACAACAATGAGATTGCCCTCGTGAATGGAAAAAAAACTTTTATATTTTTTGTCTTTGTCCGTATGTTTTCAAAGAATGGCAAAATCATCCTATGCAATAATGAGATCACCCATGTGAACCATGAAAGTGACTTTTATATTTTCTATCTATGTTTGTGTGTTCTCCAAAATGGCAAAATTGACCTAGAGATTGGCAGGTTTGACTCGTGGAATGGTGGGGTTTCCAACATATTGTCATGGGCCAAAAAATGTAACTACTTTGATTTCAATTCTATGTTTTCTATGATTTTTAGCATTTCAAGAAATTTTCCTTGTCTATCAGTATAATTGCCCTATTAATCAATGATATCACCCTATAAACAAAAGAAACACAAAACAATGTCATTTATGTCTCTTTGTATCATTGAAATCATCTTGATGAACAATGAGATCACCCTTCTAAATGGTGAAAATGGTCAACAAAATGGCTATATAAACCTATGTAGAAAAATAAAGTGTTAAAATGGTAAGTTTTAAATTGATATGAACATCCTACACCCCTATTTTTTCTTTGTTATTACTCTATTTTTTAGGTGTTAAGATGCTTAGTTTCCATTTTACAAAAATCAAAGGAAAATTTCACTTCATATATAATTTGGTATTTTAAACATAACTAAAACTTTAGTTAAGTTCTCTTAAGATATTATTCATTTTTATTGTTCTTAGGTGTCATTTTTAGAAACCAAGTCTAGCGTGTATGATCTCCCCATCCCTTTTATGGAACTTGGGTGATCCATAAATATTTCACTTATTTATATTGTCACTTTTTCCAAGCCTAGAAGGAAAGTTGAGAAGGCACTCCCAAAAAATTATTTTATTTCACTGATCTAAAAATAAACCTAAAATCCTATCATTTTCATATCTTACATCTTGGATTAGAGGTAAGAGTTCATAGCCTTATCATAAGTTATCTAGTGAAATGTTGACCCAAAAATTCATCTCTCATTATCATTTAAGGTTGACTCGATATTAGGGGTATATAAATTTAGGTCAACTTATTGGGATGTTTATTTGAGCAATTAAATAAATATCATTAGTAAGATACTTCCTTAAAACATAGGTTGATAGACTAAACAATTAATGGATGTAGTGGTTGTGAAAAGTACTAGTAATTTTCACAAAAAATTGGTTAATGCATATCTAAATAACATATTGTGTCCTAATGTTAAGCACACATATGGGACCATTTATAATAGATTAAAATTCATTATTTTCAAAACAATCTTGATTGTTATAGAGTATTATTGGGACAGGGCAATTATCCTGAAGTTCCATATCATAATACAATCTCTTGAGATAAGAGGGGGCATAAAAATTCTACTTTTCATATGCATCTAAATTTATTATATTTATTACTTATCTCCTCTCAAGAATGAGTATATATATGAAATCTAAGAGTATGAAGCCACCTTTTTAGTTTTCTAGAATAAGATGTTGACTTTGGTGTTTTTATTTTTCTTAATTTACGTGGTATTTTGAGTCTAAAACTATTTGTGTAAACCAAAACATGTCAAAAATAAAAAAATTATTTTACACAATATATTTTGATAAAAGAGGCATTATTCTAGTCAAATCCAAATCACATTTTTACCTTGTTCAAAGTTTAAATCAAATAATTATGTTTGTACTCACAAATAACATTGTTATGATGTTCATTTTACTCTAGAACTATTCATCACTTTACAAAAACACAACTCCTTATTTTAAATATAAGTTTAAAATAATATATTTCTAAGTTCTAATCTAAACCATTATTGGTTTTACCTTTCATTCTAGGTTTGAATAACTTAGGTGAGATTTTCCATTCAGATTTAAACCCATTACCTAAACCTTTTCCTATTATATTATTATTTTGGACATATATTATCTTGTGTTCACTCATGCTCTAAGTTCTTAGACCATTCTACCTTTTTTCCATGTGTTTTCATTGTGATTCCAATTTAGTTATTTATTTATGTTTACTATTTCTTATATCGATTCACATCTTGATCTTCTTAGTTCATGTTATATTCTTATTCATGAGAAAAGTCTTGTTTTAGATACTCTAGCCACAATTCACCATAGTTGTGACTAATTTTATATTTTATTGACATACTTTTAGCTAATTTTTGTGTGTTTTAAATTACACACTATGTTCCAATATTATTTTACCCTCTTGTAATTTGATGATTTCAACCAACCAAGGTTGAGTAATTTTTAACCTCTTTCTTTCAATTATGTGGCATTGCACTATTTACTTTTATCATAGTCCCGTTTCACCTAATATTTTTTAATTGAATAATCTAAAACACCTTTTTAGAAATTTTGAACCACATTCTATATCTTTGAAAAATTAAAATAATATTCAAGAATGATACAAAGGTATACATGTAGTGGGGTCTCTTATGTCCCTAGTTATGAGGAAGAGAATTTTTATGATGGATAAGAACACTTTGCTGTGTTTGAATATATCCAAATAAAATTAGGATCTAAATAGGGTTATTATGAACACCAACCTTTAAAAGACAAATATGAAACCCTTTTAAGGTTTATAAAATTAGGTGCAAGACTACCACTAGATTCCCCAATGGAACAATTGCACATGCTTGTCAAAGTAGAGGATTAAAATCTAGAGTAAACTATTACTAGTGTTACAAAAACCAATATTGATTCCTTTAGTAAGGGAAAAGAATGACTTTTAGAGTCAATCCTAACTAAAAATATGTTATTACCAAATTATGAAAATGATTCAAGGGTACATACATCAACTTATCATAGACCTAGTAGCTTCTTTACCTACAACTTCAATAAACCATACCACTTATAAAGAGCAATAGCATAAAATAAACCCAACATAACACACCTATTTATTCCTAAAACTATAGTAGATCTTGGAAATTCTCCTAAAATAAAAACTTTTTGATGCTTTACAACACAGTTCCCCTGATATGGAGCATACCTTTTTCAACCATCATGAGAATCTCACCCCTTCAAAACTATAAGGAATGAATGACTCATCACATATTGGTGGTATTTCACACAATACATTAATGAGTTCATATCAACTAGCACATACTTTTTTTAGCTAAAAAATGACACCCCAAAATGTTTAGTATTCATATAGTGCACAATAATAGATTCCTGAGACTTTATATCAACCACCTAGGAATCAACAACAAACTTACTCAAATCAAAGAGTAAATCCGAACCAAAATTTTAGACATTCTGTTCCTACCCCTAATAGAACCACATAGGGGTACATTCCACCCCAAAAAATGTACCAAACATTCAGGAGTGGAATTTGATGAAGGAAAGAGTCTCAAGGCTTAAGACATGAAATGAAATTAAGAAGTATCAGTTTGATGAGTTATGCCCATATACGTTTGACTTAAGCATTCTCCAATTCCTGTTTCCACCTCATTTCAAGGCACCCAATTTTGATAAATATAATAAAAATTGGGATCCTCAAGAACACGTTCAACCTTCTTTGTATTATGTGAAGAGGTAGCCTACAACAATGTTTATTTGCTCCACATCTTCCAATGTAGTTTGGTTGGGCAAGCTCTAGATTGGATCCTAAAATTACATAAATGATAAGTTAAATATTAGAATGAATTTTAGAGAAAATTTTCAACCATTTATCTTATAACATAGAGCATGAGTTTATGGTGATTAAATTATTCAATGTATAACAAATAAATGGAGAAATTTTTGTGGTATACCTACAATGATGAAGATAATTATTTAGACACATTAAACATAACTTGACAAATTAATATTTGGTTGATATTTTTGCATAAAACTTTCACCCTAATTTAGCTCATAATTTATGACTCACTTGTGCCAAAACATTCAAGGAGATCATTGAAAATTGTGTGTAAATCGAAAAGGTGCTTATTACCAATGGCCTTGTAAATAATTATCCATAGAAAAACCTATTGTTTTTGGCAAGAACAAAAATAGGGTGGGAAATGGAATGATAAAATATAGAGACATACAAAAAGTGTATGCTACATTATAGAAAAACCTATGGTGCTTACTATAGAAAAACCTATGGTTTTTAACAAAAACAAAAATAGGGTGGGAAATGGAGTGATAAAATATAAACACATGAAAAAGTGTATGATACATTATCTCCAAATTTAAAATGAGCCCTACCTAATCCATAAAACACTTTTCAAAGGGATCTTCCATGTAGGACATTTAACAAGTATATAATATTCAGCAAATTGGGAGAGCCTATTAAGGTAGTGATCCAGAAGGTAGTGGTGACCAATTTGATTATATGTCTTATACTGAAGGCATTTATAAAAAATCAACCTAATCCTGATTGGTATCAATAATAAGAGTTATGTAATTTACATCATGTTATCATTTATGTTGTTTATTGATGTGTATAATTAAGACATCATATTGAGGATGTTATCAAAAGTGCCAAAATTAAAGTAAATCAAATAATGAAGAATATTAATCAGGACATGTACATCTTAAAGTACCCATTTCTAAAACATAATCAACTACAACAAAGGAATAATTAAAATCAAGGATAGAGCCAACATCAAAAAAATCAAGGTTAAAAGCCTAATCAACATGTTCATTATCACTATCCTAATACCCAAATTAAAAACCTTGGTAACAATAATATGCCATATGATTATAATAACATTATGGGATGTGTTTTTACAAATCATGTTGATACCACTACTATAAAAAACAATGAACCATCCAATTATTCTGGAGGTATTAGACCCCCCATTATAGGGTTAACACCATCTTCCTCAATTAACATCACACCAAGTTCAAGTAATTCCATTGCACCTTGGGTTTTATGTTGTTTTTTATTTCTAGACCTCTAAACCCTTATTATAATTATCATTACTCCATGCCAACTAAAAATTGTTCAATTTTAATTATATGCTCATGATTTATCCTCCAAGTGCCAAAAGGCAATCTTTCAGAACTATTTGTTTGGCAATAATTATTGGGTCTATATCCCATGATACTCTACACCATGTCATGTACATTGAATTTCCATATAATATATTTATTTATCATACTTATATCCATTAAGTACATGATTTATCATCTACTTTTCACCAATCCCTCAAGTTCCCCCATACTGGAATTAAGGTTACCATTTATGTTGATTTGCAACCCTACTAATATTGCAAACATATAGATGTTGAATTTCACAAATATAAATATTGCACTGGTTACTAATTATTAATGAATAAGAATAAATAAATATTTTATCAACCACTCAAGTCTAATTATATTGACCGAAGTGACCTTACTTCCAATTTGGCTGAACCATTTCCTGCAACATTTACAAACTAACTCATTGTTGAGGATGTAGGAATTTCTATATAACATCTCAAATATGCCTTCCACATTGAAAAATTACCCAAGTTTCCTAAGTATTACAAAATATCTAAACCTTATGAATCCCCTTGTAGGTCAAACATGATCTACCAAAAGAATCAAAACACACAAAAACCACCATTGTTATTTATAATAGAAACTTCAGCAAATCAAGAAAAGGAAGTCTTTACTAATGGAGATTAGTTGTATTCTGATGGCCTTGATAAGGTTTTATAGAGTCCCAAATACCATATCAATAATAATACTATGGATAACTTTGATTATACATGTAAAGTCCTAGGATCAATATAATAAGATATCTTAGAGCCATTACCAGCTAGTTAACCTACTATGAGTCAAGGTCTCCAATTTATACCACTTAAGAGTGACATCATGTATCTCAATAATGATTCCTCTAAATCCACTAATTATGAAACTCCAAAAATTGATGTATCATTCCATTATAAAAATTATGATGAGTTAGTTGACATTGACCTATTAGATTCTAATTCTATCTTTACTATTAAAACTTATTATCCAATTAACCTTTGTCATCCCAACCTTATAAATTGGGACCAACAATATTTGATCATACCCTTGGATGAATTTTATAATGAAGAGTATATTATTGAATACATGGGCCTTAGAGTTGGATTACCAATTGGTGATCACAAGCAAGGATTTAACTTATCCTTGGACTTTATTGCCTAATTTGGAGAGCATGAAAGCTTTACTGGTCACATGAAAGATAAAATATCAACATCTTTAGGTGAAAACCTATTTTAAACACTCATTTTTAAGGGAAACAATAAATAAACTTATGATCCCTTGAGTTAAAACATGTTTTAGGTACTCTTGGATCAGGAAGTTTGCTCATTTATAAAGGGAACGCAAGGTCTACCAAGTCCCTGATCTACATCTGATCTAGTATCACTACCAAACATGATAAAATATTTTAGAGTATTACTCTAGACCTTCCAAAGATATTTGTAAATTGGCCACTACTTAAACTACCAGACTTAGATTCATCTTAGTACCCTGATATTTGGGATGAACAACCAAAAGTTGAATTAAACGAAGGGGACCCAGATCAAACAATGTGCACTATTTTAGAGGATGGTTATACACATATTATAGAAAACACCACTAAAGATAACCTAGAAACTTATGAATATCCTAAATTTTTTTATTTAAGAGCATCCCTCATCGATGAATAGTGTGACTACATTATCTCCATTTTATGTTATTTTATCTATATCTTTGCATGGAATTATTCAGACATGTTGGGCCTAGAACCTTTACTTGGTTGTGTATAACCTTGTTGTAGATCCAAATGCTATGCTAGTCAATAAAAAATTGGAAAAAATGCATCAAAAAATTGCTATTTTAGTTAAGAAAGAGTTAGGAAAACTATTAGAAGTTGGATTCATTCTAGCATTAGACTATTTTGAATGGAAATCAAATGTAGTCTTGGTAAAAAAAAAAAAAGGCATACACATTTGTATTGATTTTTGAGATATCAATAAGGTGTGTCCTAATTTTTTTCTCTCTCTACCTAACATCGACATGATCATCTACTATATTATTGGGTGCAAGATGTTGTCTCGCATAGATGACTTCTCTATATATAATAAGATCAAGATCGCTCTAGAGGACCAAAAAAACTACATTCATCACACCATGGGGAAAATTATGTTACTAAGTCATGCTTTTTGACTTGAAAAATTCTAGATCCACCTATAAATGTGTTATGAATTTCATATTCCATGACATGATACATGGTACTTTTGAGGACTATGTTGATGATATTCTATCAAAATCTAGAACATGTGTTGGACATTCCAATGTTCTACAAAGAATTTTTGAAAGACTTCACAAATATCAAGTTTATTTGAATCCTAAATAGTAAGCCTTTGGCATCACTTCAGGAAAATTGTTAGGATTCATTGTATCACAAAGAGTAATTAAATTGGATCCTTCTAAGGTCAAGGCTATCATGGAGATGTCTCCACATTTTAATCTCAAATAACATCGTAACCTAGAAGTAAATATTTAATATATTTAGAGGTTTATTTCACAACTGATAGACAAGTGCCATCCTTAAATGTCCTTATTTAAGAAGGGGGTCAATTTTAAATTGGAAACCAAGTATAAAAAATAATTTATGAAACTCAAAACATACTTGGCTAACCTATGAGTTTTGAAACTGCCAACACCTAGACAACCATTACTCCTTTATATCTCAGCCACAGAACATGCCCTAAGGGCACTTTTATCCTAGCATGATGAATAATGAAAGGAAAAGACAACTTATTATTTTATATTAAGTATTTTTTTTCATATGATCATAATTATGTTCCTATTTATAAGGATTGGTTGGCGATGGTGTTCACTTCCTAAAAGTTACAACATTAGATGCTAAATAATAAAACTATTGCTATTGCTAAAGTGGAGCCTCTAAAATATTTATTTTCCAAGGCAACCCTTAGAGGTTACATGGATAAAGGGGGTCATGATTGAATTTGATGTTGAGTACCATAATCAAAAATATAATAAGGGATAGTGCATTACAAATTAATTTGTAAAAGCTCCTATTGTATATACTTAACAACTCATGTTTGATTTCCCAAATGATTCTATCATGGGAATAAAGGAAGTGATTCTTGAACCTGAATAGTACAAGTAATACTTTGATGGATCCTTTACATCCCATGGATCTAGAGATAGTATTTTATTCATCACACCATAAGGGGACCTCATTTCAAAGTCCTTTCATATTAACTTCAATTTCACCAATAATATGGGTGAGTATGAATCTCTTATTTCACAACTTCATCTTAAAATATAGTGGGATATACAATAATATGATTCTCACATGATAATTAATTATACCATAGAATAATATCAGACTTGAGATGACAAGCTTGTACCCTTTAAGTTCTAATAGTTTGAATAGGTGCTAGGGACCAATGATAGGTTAGTCAATGCAATGGCAACAATTGGGTTCATGGTACGAATTTATGATAATGTTAAAGAGTATTAGTTTTTTATCGATAATATTATGTATCTTTCTCATATATTTACATACTTGGAGAGGGTATATATAATTTTTAGTCCTAATTACCCACCTGAACTCCCTTGGTTATAAGACATTTATAATTATTTCCATGACCAAGTCTTTCCCCCAACCCTTTAAACAATTCCCAATAAAACTTCCTCCATTGCCTAACCCTTTATATCCTCCTTGGGAACATGTTTTATTATAAGGGCTATGATGGAATGTTTATTTTTGTTTATTTTTATGAGAATCCAAGTTAGTGTTTAAGGAGGTTCATAAAGGAATGTGTGGGGCCCACATATTTGGTGTAGACATAGCAAAGAAACTACTTAGAATAGAGTAATATTGACCCATGATGAAAATAGTGTTTTGATTTTCAATAATATGGTAATTTGATACATGTACTTTCCTTACTGCTATAAAATATAAGTACATTGTGATCATTCTCTATATAGGGTCTTAGGAAAATAAACCCAACATCCTCTTATGGCGACAAACACATTCTCATTGCTACAAAATATTTTACCTAGTGGATTTAGGACACTCCTCTCACTTACATTATTCGGAAGTAGACTAGAAAATTTATCAATTAACATATCATATATTGCTATGTTATCCCATCTTGTATTACATCTGATAATGGTTGATCATTTGTAAACATAGATGTTAAATATATTTGCACCATGTTCAAAATAAGACATAATAAATCCACATAATATAACCATTAAGGCAAAGGTTGAACTGAGGTTTATAATAAAACCATTGTTACAATCTTAAAGAATATTGTTAATGACACTAGCCATAGTTGTCACTTAAAATTTTTCCTACCCTCTAGGATTATTACACCAGTCATCAAACCCCCATAAGAGTCACTCTCTATTCCCTAGTTTATGACACAATGACTATTATCCCATTCAGGATTGAGATACATTACTTGTGGGTTTCTTTGGAGAACATTATGGATGATGAAGATTATAGATTTTCTAGGTTATAAGAGATGGAACTCCTTGATGGTAAGAATTTGGTTTCCATAGATAAATGGAGATAATATTAAATTAGATTACATCAATTATATAACAAGCACATTCTCCCTCAGGAGTTTGAATTTGGTGACTTGGTCTTAAAAGATAACTAAAATAACACTAATGTTGAACATAAAAATAAGGGTAAATTTTAACCCTATTAGATGGGTCCATACATGGTTACACTCAACTAAGGATCAAGGGCATACAGATTGGCTACTCCAAATGGTGAAGAGCTCTAGGAAACCATGAATATTATACACCTCAAGTGGTTCTATGAATGACATCCTTATATGAATCACTTTCTATAAAATCCCTTATTTTGGGGCAACTTTTTCCAAAGTTGATTATTACACCATTATACTTATACTCTGGATTGTTATAACATTATGTACCATTTTAGTATGTATCATTATAACCTTATATCATTATACTATGTTTTACTCCATTCTGGACCATTGTACTCTATTTTATTCCATGTTAGACCATTATAACAACACTAATTTGGACTATTGTAACATTTTGTACCATTTATTCTAGATCATTGTACCATCTAGACCATTATAACTCTGTATGATTGTAAATTTGAACTATTTTAACCATGTAACATTGCCACTTGGATCATTTATATTCTAATGAACCAATTTTACTTTCATTATGGACCATTGTAACCATAGACCTTTGTACCCAATAACCAATTATGATCATGATTACGATTCAATGTATTATGGACACATTCAACACCCATTCTACCATGCAATTCAACATGATTAGTATGTATATCCTCTTTTAAAAACAAGTCTACACAAATATATTAGCACTTAGTTTTGCCTACTAGATGGATCCTTGGGATTTCCTTACTAGTGCATATTGGTCTATTCTTATTTTTTTGTTCCTTGGTAGTCATTATTGCATTGATAGGATCACATGGGTCATTGTAGCTAGTTTACCTATTACTTACCAATAGACATATAACTGGTTAGCTAAGATATTTTTTATATCATTTTTTATACCCCACTTTCATTATTGGACCATTACAATTGGTTTTATATGTCATTGAAACTCCTATCCTTGGATGTGTATCTCCTCATCTAGTTGGTTCCCTAGACCAAAATTTATATACACAATCCCCATTTTAGTCAAATCAACTGTTGTTTATAATCTTTCCTATGTAGGTGCATCTCCTCAACTAGGTTATTCTGTGTACATTTTTTTAATATTTTATTTCTGTTAATTATGCCAAAAACATAAAAACATTAGAAAATGATACAATAAAAGACCAAATACATTACATTGTACTTTTATTTATTATAATCCTTAGTATTCTCATTATTTTGTGAGCAAAAAAATTCACTCTCTATTTTTTTGTGAGACTTTGGTGTGCATTGTTCATTTGATCAAGGTCTACTCATGAACTCTCAGTTGTTCTTATGCTCTCCCCATTTTGTGAGATTTTTTTCTTTCTCAACCTTATATGTAGTAGACACTCTGAATTCCTAATTCAATTCATTTGTGCCTACTCATATCTTGACTTTTAGTGTGGCTAAAACCTAAACCATAATCTCTTTTTCATGAAATCACCATTTTACAAGACCATTCTCATATTATTCTTCATGTTAATCATGTTTTCTCAACCATAAATATTATTTTATTCCATATCTTAGGAGAACTACATTTGGCTTGAATTTCAAGTGGTATCTTGCATCCATGGAACTATGTAGGCAACATCCACTTGCCTTGGATATCTAGAGTCAACTTGGCTACCCAATCCTTTTCTTCCTTTCCCCCCATTTTGTTTGTTTATTCTATTGCCTCTTATATCCTATGGGAATTTTTTGTTTCTTTTGTGTGGTTATTTCCCATTCATCTGGAGGCAACTTTGTGTCCATTATTCTAGTTTAATTATACTAATGTCATTGTCACTTAGCTTAAGGGTGACCTTGTCAATGAGCGTAATGACTCTATTACACGTGCATGAACAATTTTTTTCTTGTAGGCACTAATAGTGTGAATAAACATTATTTTTATGTGTTTATTTTAATTTTTATTATTATTTTGTTATGTTTACTCTTATTTTCCTTATGGTTTTGTTGTCATGTAAATATATTTATTGTTATTATGTTGTGCTTCGTTACATCTTCATTTATTTATGTTTATGTTTTGTTATGTAGTTATTTTTGTTTGTTGGTGTTTTGTTGTGTTTTTATTATTGTGTTGTTATTTTATTTACTGTTGTGTTTTTATTATTGTGTTGTTATTTTATTTATTGTTGTTTTTTTGTTATTTCCTTTTTATTAATCTTTATTTTTTTTGGTTTTTTATTATGCCTTTCTTCTTATCCATTATTTTACTATTTTATCTTGTTTATAATATTTTTTTTTTTTGAAACATTTCGTAAACATTTTGAGTTTGGCCTTAACTTGGGCTTGAATTGTTTACATTTATATATAAATTGTGTTGTTATTTGTTAGCTATTCAAGTATAATTTTTTCATATGTGTGTATCTTGATTATACATATCTTGATTCCAAGTTGTTTAACAAGTTAGTCTAGCCTTGCTTTTATTTGTTATATTTTAAATACATTTTTGTTCCTACTTATCTCTTGATCATTCATATCTTGATTTTATGACAAATTACATTTTTGTATTTTGTTTTTATTTTTTATTATTTTGTTTTATGTTTAAATGTAAATAGTCGTAACTCTGGCTTTGGTAATTTTTATAATTATCTTTAGTTGTAAATATTCACATTTAAACTAGTTAATGAAAAAAAGAAATAAGATGTTATTATAGATTATTCATACTTATGATGCATAATTTTAACTTGATAAAGTAAACATCAAGTGCTCCAACATCCAACAATAAATGTAATGTCAAAGAAAATATTTGAATACATAGTCCTACATATCTAATACCTAAAAAACATATACAAAAGAAAAACATTGGAAATAAACAAGAATCTATACAATACATGCATCTCCTAACATGCACATTGAGTGTATCTAACAATTTGTGTCATTAGTTTTGGATGTGCATCTCCTAAAATATCCTCTAGCATATAGTGATACATGAAATAAAGAAACACATCAACATAAATATTCTAAATAAGGAAATGTGCTGCCTAACACTAACATATATGATCATATAATACCAAGAACAACATCAATATAAACATCATATGAAGATAAAAGAATATTAAGAGTCCATTTACAAGTAGTAATAATCCAAAAATGAATGTCATATATATGTCTCAAAATAATATTCTATACATCACAAGAATATCTATACATCTCACAATACAAAGAAAACTAGAGATATAAAATCATCTCTAATCATGTTCATTCCTAGGGGACTCTACTAAAAGCTCAGACCCATCACTGAAGTTGGATATGATGGTGGACATGGTGGTGGATGTCCCATGGCTACTGATTATGACATTGGTTGACACTGATTACTCTAACTCAGTATCATGTTAGGACCATGAGGTTTAGCTGGTCCACTATGATTGCATGTGCTCTCTATACAAAGGTGTTCTCCTCTCCATAAGGATTATCGCCTCATATAATTGATGTGAGTAAGATATCTCATCATTGGTACGTAAGACATCATCATTCACATGCAATTAATCCTACTCCATTATCCATCCCTGCTTGGTGAGCCTCATTTCCATCTTTTATGAGCCTCTCCATTTAGGAGGCCAACCTCTCGCTATCTACCTAAGCAAGGTTTCTCTTACCAACCATAGTTAGTATCTCCATATATCATGTGGATAACTTGGCCTTAACCCTTGTCAACTATAGTACCTTCCCCCTTAGACTAGAAACCCATATATTTATAGCTATAATGAGACCATATAACCTAATGGCCTCTCCCTGATCCATAGCTAACTATGTCTGTAACCTATTCACAGTGATTTTTAATCATGTAATCTTTGAAACACATATTTTTGTCTCTTCATAGTCTATATGACAACACAAGGTCCCCTATGGACCTCTTTATGTTTGAGGGCACTACCTCTCTTATACATATATCTATGTTAGAGGGTCCTACCTCTCTTATACCTATATCTATGTTAGAGGGCCCTACCTTTTTTGAACATGTCTCTATCCTAGAGGTTTTAACCTCTCCTATATCCATCTTTTGGTACTCATTACCATCATGAGAATCCACCATATTAATATTCTATCCATCTAGGTCCACCATCTCTATATCGACTAAGGGATCCTATTATGCCTTATCATGAACTAATTGTAATGGAATAACATATGGAATCAATGGCTGTGCTAAAATCTAAACCTATTAATATAACATGGCCTACAATTGATCTCTCCTCAACATGACCCACCTCTGACATAAAACTATTTATTATGGTAGTGGCCTAATTAATCAGATCATTCTAACCCCAACCCATCATCTTGCGTATGAATTTGTCACTCTAGCATCAAAAATCCCTCCTATATATTCACATAACATGTGCAATACCTAGCCATAGTACATAACTACCTCAACCCTGGGCACTAGTAACCCCCACTCCCTAATCTCTCTGGTCACATGTGTAAATTAATGTAAACCCTTGTAGATATCCTACTGCATGACAAGCTATCATTGGATTTGATCTAGCCTCTACCAATCCACCACATAATTGTGATGAACTATAATATAACAGTGGGTGAATGTTGGGGTTAGTTTTCACATTGTGTGAAAATAGGTATTTACATAGAAGGTAAATAATAATTAGTTAGTGGTTATAACTATATGGGTAATATGGTAAGATTGTATTTCTTAGTATATTATATTATTGAGATATATTTTTATAGGTTATAATAATATATAATATTTAGTTTGTGGCTAATTATAGTTTTTAAGTGTGAGAGAAATTATAAGAATCATATTCCTATAAATATGTAACTTTATGAATGATTAATTAATTATTAGAGTGGAATAATATATTGAAAGTGTTTTGAAATATCCTTCTCTATGAATTTATCTTTGCATGTTTTAATTCTATGTTTACCTCTCTTCTAATTTCAAACATTGGTATCAGATAAGGGATGGGCTCAAGAATATTAGTGAAGGGAAAAATCTCAAAATTTTCTAGTTGTCCCAATGGATGAGTAACTGGTTAAGTAAAAATGAGTTTGTAGTTTTATATGGAAATAAATACATATTATTATAACTAAATAATTCTTTATGATAGCATATGAAAAGGAGGAAGTTCAAGGAAGGGAGATCCTGATCTTTCAAAAGGGGATAGTATTTTATTATTTAATGCAAGAGAGGTCCAGATCTATAATATTATTCTCCATTCACTTTTTTTAACAGTTGTAGCACATGTTCTATTGATGTTGTCTTATTCATTCATGTAGATGGAAAAGGCATTGGGAATGATTCTCAAGCCATTCACAGATTTAATGTATTTTATGCCACAGTGGTTTTTTTCTCATCATTGATCTATCTCATGTGGAACAAGCTTCTAAATTCCATTGTATAATGATAGTGACATATACTCTCTTATGTCATGTGATGATCTCAGAGTTTGTGGAGAATCTTTGTACTGATTGACATCTGGTAGTTCTTAGTGCCTATAACCATGAGAAGATCCTATATCATCATGTTTGCCTATGTTTTAGACCCAAATATGTGTCATTCCAATAACTTAGGCATTAAAGTGGAGCAATATAAATCACCCAATCAATAGTTGTGCATGCTCAAACAATTATAACATATAGTGAAATGTTAGTTATTCAAATTCTTGAGACATTACCACTAGTTCGTACTCCTTTCAGTTTGAAACATCATATGTCCATGTGTGTCTTCACATGTTCATGCTGCTTGTGGTCTTTACATACACAAAATTTATAGCTTCAATCCTCAATATAGTACCTAAATCTCCAACATTCATATCATTATTTGGTTAGAACCCATGGTATTCAGGTGGTTTTGTTTTTCTTTAGGTTTGTTTCATCTATTTATTAGGTCTAGCTATTTATTAGTTTACTCAAGTTCATTAATTCTTCTAATAGGTTTAATGAATTTGGAAATTTACTTTTATATAGTCAATTAGTGTATGAAAAATTGAAACTTTAGTTTAGTTGATAAGTGCATTTGAATAAAGCATTTTTAAAATTATGTTTTAGATATAATGAATTTCAAGTCAAGTTTATAATCCCTTTAAAATGTGTAAAAAAAAAGTAATTGTTCTTTATGTTTAAAATTTATATGTCAAAAGAGTCATTGATTCATTTTCTAAAATGAGTCATGAGAGAAAAGGTGTCAAGTCAATAGATGAGTTGACATTGTCAAAAATTGTGTGTTGTTATATTGTCATAACTCTAAATTGTAAAAAATAAAGACTTATGAATCCATTTTTGGGCATACCTAACATATAGTGAGTACATCCCCATTATTGGGGGATTTACCTCAGAAAATCATTTACCTAAGCTACATCGACATACCAACTAAGTGAGTAGATTCCTATACTAGAGGTTGGAGGATACATAAAGGTTAGAGGTTTTCCAATGACCTCTAATCAGTTCTAAATGATAGGGTTGTGTTAATGATGTGTTGACTTGTGTGTGTTTTCTTTCATTTTTGAAATGTCATTTGCAAAATAAGAATAGAATAATAATGCATGTTCATGTAATGTAATTTGTGTGAAAATTCCAAACATGATTCCCTAATGTGAATACATTTTTCAAGGACAAAAACACAAATGTAAGTTAGTTCATGGATTTTGAAAGTGTTTGTGGTAGATCCAAATAACCATAGGAGGTGAATAGTGTTTTGGCAACATTTAGGAGAGAAGATACTATAGAGATCTCATAATTGACTTACGTCTTTACAAATATTACCCTTAGTGACATGCCTATTGTGGTCACATAGTGTAAATGTAGGATGCATTCATTCACATATAGTGGTCATGTGTAGGAAGAATACATTAGTAGTATGTAGATCTATGAGTATGCAATGGCATATAATTTTATTTATGCCAATTGTTACAGGTAGATGGTGTTCTTGTTCATGTAACAGTTTGTGGTAAACCTATAAAAACATGGGAGGAGTGAGGTTCTTTTTTTATCAAGGTCATGAGCCAGATACAAAATGCTACAAGAGGTGAGCATACTAAAGATAAGAGTTTGAATGTTTTTTCACCATGTAAAAACTATGGGGGGAAATGTTAGGGTAATTTTTCACATTATGTGAAAATAAGTATTTATAGAGAAGTTAAATAGTAATAGATTGATATTTACTAAGAGGTAAATAGTAAATAGTTAGTGGTTCTAACTGTATGGTTAATACAGTAAGATTGTATTTGTTATAATATTGTTTTGTTAAGATATATTGTTGTAGGTTATAACAATATATCATATTTAGTTTGTACTTATTTATAGGTTTTATGTGTGAGATAAATTATAGGATGAAATAAGGGATCATAATCTTGTAAATACGTAACCTCATGAATGATTAATTAATTATCAAAGTGAAATGATATATGAACAATATTTTTAAATATCCTTCTCCATGTATTTGGCTTTGCATGTGTTAATTTTCTGTTCAACTCTCCTACATTTCCCAATAGTGATCCTATAATCAATCATAAACAAATACTTGATCCAAGTCCATTGTGTCACTATATAGGGGTGCCATATGAATTCCCCATCCTTCATCTTATCTATAACTCTTTGATAATAAGGCAAGTCCCTTAGATGACCCTCTAAACCTAGTCTAGTCAAGTGCCATCCAAAATCCACTAGATCCTCAAGTCCCCTATGATATCTACACCCCATTAGCTACTTAATAGTAATATGCTCCAAGGCCTAGAACTAGATATGTGTGTTATGGCCTATATTTTTCCCTCATTGGTAGGCTATCATAATTAGGTTTTTGTACAATTGAGCCAAGATGACCATCCCCCATGTAAATCAATTTAACCCATAAAACATATCCTGAATAACATTGATCAAATCAAAAGGGAAGAACCATCCACTCTTATTAGGTAGAATGAGGCCACTAATAAGATCCATGCATATCACAACCTTTGGGGGAATTGTCCCACTATCCCACTCTTAGTCCATCAGTTGGAGGCTAAGCTAAGTGTTATAGTGTGTCTATATCAATGTTTCCATCTACAACCTTTAAATATATGATCACACCTAATAAATCCTTTAGAATATCCCATTGATGAACTGATATCCAGGTAATCTTGAAGCCTCACATTGGTACCTATAATATGAAGTGGAATCCTCCAATGTTACCATGGCCTCCCTAGTTGGAAGATGAAATTCAAAGGTCTTTGAGTACCCTATCTTCTTGAATCATTGGAAATCACTCTAGGTGATATAGCTCTATATCCTAAAAAACACCCACAAGATCATCGATCTAGATCCCCTCTCATCGATGACCCTACAATCTTTGCTCATATGATGTAATAACTCTGACCCACTCCTTAAAATCAAACAAAGGGAACTAGGTTAATTATTTTTCCTTTCACTAATCCCATCTACTTAGATTCTTCTAATTTTGGGTCCTAGACTAATAATCTATGGGTCTTACTATATCTTCTTCTAATTTTTGGACTTGGATTAATCTCCTATGGGACCCATACTTCTTTTCTTTTGCTATCTTGTCATTTTATCATGTATTTATCCATTTTACATGATTATTATATCATTTCACATGCCAATATATCTATTTTTATAATTATTGCTAAAGTGTAGGTCTTTTCTACCAATTTGTAGGATGATATAACTATTAAAACTAAAATAATTGTTTGATTGGGTAAATTCATCATTTGACTGGCTATTTTCCACAAAAATGTGAATTCATTAATGAATTGGTGAAATTGCATTACAACTTGAGAACTCACAAAAATAGCAGTGATTTATCTATTCTCATGGTGATTTACCATTATCGAGGGTGACCTTGCTGATTGCAAAATTGGGCAACTGGTAGGATCACCAAAGTACCTACTTCTTACTCATAATAAATGTCATAAATGTAAAAATTAAATACAAAAAATGATACCTATTGATGGTCCTCTCCTCGATGGCCTTTGATATTCTCTCATACATTTTCCAAGGTGATGATGGTGTGATCTATTATCCATCTTTATTAACTCTCTCATGCATAAATCACATAACTCTAAATTATTATAGCTAGGGGTACAAATAAACTTTTTTTACACCCTAGGGTAAAAATATATTAAAATTTTTAAAATTTTCATGCCATGGGCCTATATCTTCTCCATTTTATATTTTTTGGGATATTATTTTATCCCTATTTCTCCATTTTCCTCCCACTTTCTTCTAATTAATTTGTTTTTCATCCTCTTTTGATAAAATTAAATGATTATTATTTCTTCTGAATAGGGGCCCACCCATCAAAAATTTCATGTTTTTTCATCTTCCCCTCTAGAGGGCATCATTAGCTACCAAAAAACTATTTTGGGAATATTTTTTAGCCATGTGTTTTTATCATGCATGCAAAATTTATAAAAAAAGGAGAATACATTTATTTCCTCTTATTATAGCGACCTTTTTATTCTTTGAAAATATGTTACATAAACCTAATATCTTGACACACCTTATAAGATAGGGGAAAGATGTATACATCTATTTCCTATCACTATTTTCATGAAATTGTCAATCTAAACAATATTCTATGAAAATGCACAATCTAGACCAAAATCACTAAAATGATTAAATCATCTAAACTTTTCAAGTACATGGGTCATTTTTTTCTAGTGTATCCTTGAATGGGGCAATGCATTTTATGTGATTATTATATTTTCTTAATTCATTTCTATTTAAATTTTGACCACTTAAAATGCCATCTTCAGCAACTGAATTATTCTAATTCGATAGCACATGTCATGTGTATGTACTATTTCACATCCATAATTCTCTAACTCAGGTATTATATCATATGCAACTAACACATTATTCTAATTATACTCAAATAAAATAATGAATTAGTAAAATTAAATTTCCAACAAAGTTGATTAAAATTTTTATATATTTCCAAAGAATTACAAGAAATTAATCAAATCCACTTAATCAAATTATACCAATTTAAGAGATTAAGCAAAAATTTCATGAAAGTTGTTGAATATCTAATTACTAGAAATTCAATATTGAATTATGTATCATCTTATGACATCATCAATTGGGTGTCATCCATAAACCATTAATGGGATAAATATTAGTATCAAGCCTTTCCATGCCTCACCATTTCCCCATTCTTCAAAATATTAATGGGAATATTTATGTCTTGTCCCTCCAAGCTTGAATTAGTTAATAGCCAAACATATTGTTCTCAAGATGGATAGTCATTTTTTATCCTAAACATTATTAGAAAGATATAAATAATTGAGCTAGGACAACCATTTTTAATCTTTTTTTGTGTAAGTGTATTATGTAGAATTATCTTCACAAATCTTCAAATATGCAAACTTATTATGTAAAAATTTATATAGAAAAGATTCATTGACTCACCTCAATTATACTAATTATAATAACCTAAGGCATTGGTGAACTACGTGATGATAGAGTCTCATGCTACACTTCACTGACAAAGACATAGAGCTCCAAATTTGGGAAAAAATACACTTATTAAATGCTTATGAGGTATAATAACTACTTGGAAGGTATAGCATTATCTTATATTCATAATCAACTATTATAATTTATTATCACCACCTCTTGAGGGAATAGACTTGATAAGTCAAGTATTTAAGCATATTTTAGATATTTCTTGACCAATTCATGATCTAACATTGTCTTGTTATCTCCAAACCTAATAATGCTCACAAATCTTTAAATCAAATACAATAGAAGAAAGCAATGGATGTTCAGTATGACTCACTCATGAAGAATCAAACATTTATGAACTAGTTGATTTTCTTAAAAAAAAGAAATCCATAGGATACAAATGGGTTTTCAAAACAAAATATAAGGTAGATGGATCCATCAACAAACACAAAGCATGAATTTTAGTAAAGGTATATGCTCAGAAAGAGGGTATTGAATATGAAGATACTTTTGCACCAATTGCAAAGATCAAGACCATTAGATCTATTTGCAAAATGGTATAACAGAATGGATGTCAAAAGTGATTTTACTAGGAAGAATTTTACATTACCCAAATGAAAGGATTTATTGATGAAAAACATCATAAAAAGTTATGATAGCTCATCAAATCACATAATGGACTGAAACAAGCTCCTAGGGCATGGTACATCTAAATAAATGATCACCATTTATAATGTGGTTTTACTCATATCCCCTTGGATTCTAATTTGAACATAAATAAGGTAGGAAAGAAAATCATTATTATTGTTTTTTATGTAAATGATATTTTGATCACAAGAAGTTCAAAATATTAGGTTTATATTGTGAAAAATGACCTCAAAAGATCCTTCAACATGACTGATTTGGGGCTACTACATCACTGTCTTAGCTTAGATATATGGCAAAAACTGAATCACATTTTTATCTCCTAGATAAAATATACCCAAGACACTCCTAGAAAAGTATTGAATGTCACATTGTAAGCCACTTTCAATACTCATGGAAAAAGGCTTACAACTCTTTCAATTCTAGAATTCACCTCAACTAGATGCAACTCTTTACAAATAACTCATTGAGAGTCTCATCTACATGACCTACACTAGACCAAATATATGATTTGTTGTAAGCTATCTCTTTATATTTATATAGGAACCAAATAAATGTCACTCAATTATAAAAAATCATGTTTTAAGATATGTCTGAGATATACTTGAGTATGGTCTAGAATACAAGAAGAATAGTCAATTCTTCTTGTAGGGATACATTGATTCAGACTACATTGGATCTGTTGATAACAGAAAGTCAACATTAAGATACATATATCATATTAGATATAGACTAATCTCATTGATTGGAAAGAAGAAAACTATTGTTTCTCTCTTATCCACTAAGGTAGAGTATCGTGCTGCATGTGGAGCTATGCACGAAGTGATATGGTTATGTCACATACTAGCTGATACGGGCTATAACGAAAAGAAACCACCCATCATTCATTCTGACACTCAAAGTGTGTTAAATCTTGTGAATAATCTTATTTATCATGAGAAAATAAAGCACACAGAGTTTCAATGTCACTACATTTAAGAACACGTTTTAAACAACCATATCCAACTCTAGTACTGCGTGACAAATGCATAGATAGTAGATATACTCACCAAATGCCTTGGAAAGGTGAAATTTAAGCTGTTTTGGGGGTACATTTGTAAAAATAATGTAATAATGTGGGATTGACATCATATCATAGTATTCAATGATTACTTAGGTTATATTACATTATTTTTAATATTTATAGACTCATTTATGTCAATAGATTTTTATAGACTTCTCCTTGGATAATGATGTGTCTTACCTTTTCAGAATATGGCTACCATATTTTAGGTAACTGATTGTGTATATATTTCATTATATCCAATTTTTTTAATCAATAAGAAACAAGTTTTCTTATAAACTCAACACCATGTGCTCACTAACCCATTTTGCCACATTCACTTTGAGGGTGTGGAAGTTAGGGTTTAATCATTTGATGAATATAAATAACATATGCACAAGATCTAAATAAATTAGAGGAAAGGTGACAAAAAACACATAAGGATCCAAGTATTATTCCATATAAGACACCAACATTAATGTAACTATCAAGATCTGATACAATTATATGAGGCCATATAGTTTAGAATTTTAAATCTAACAAATGTTTTACGATCCTGATCCAGTATACTTCCATCCTATTTCAAACCAGATATGCATGTGCATAGTAAACAATATAAGTAATGCTATTTTTGATATATTTCAATATCAATCAATATTTTTTTTCTATTTTTATAATATCTTAGTATTATAAATTCATAATATTGTTTATTTGGGTTTTCAAATTAATTAGCCTACTATAAATCTATTTATCACCCTTATACTTATTCATTTATGTTTTCTTAATCCTTGATAATCCCTCTTATCAATTTAGGGTTAACCACTTGGCGAACTAGTCTCTCAATGCAAAACCTAGATTATCATAGGTTATTTAACCTTCTAAGGTTTTTCATTGCTATATTTTTCCATATTTACTCTATCATTTATATGTGGCCTACTTGTAACCTTAGATTAGCATTTGTTTTTTTCAAACACTTAGACCTTCCCCATTTTCCACTAAAAATGACATATAATTCACACCCTTATAAATAACATTATAGGCTATTATTAGATGGGGTTATTGGTACATACACATAACATATACCTCATATGGTTTAGAGACCCTCTATTACTTTCAATGATAATGATATTGTGGATAATGTCTTAGATATTAATTCAATATTAATTCGATCATACCTTGATCACCATTCTCTATATAATGTTATTAATGATAATGGTGATAGTAATAATGTTTTCATCATAATATTACTTAAACACTTGGGATATACACATCATAATTTATACCCTTCGACTAAAGTGGTTGGAGAGATTGATATAAACTCACAATAGGTCCTTGGTGAAATTGACTTACCTTTACATGTTGGTCCAACACATGTTTTCACTAAATTCTCATTTATAGGTAAAATGTTTTTAAAGGGGAAACATTTATTACCTATAATAGATCAAAATCTAGATGATTTTCATTTTTCATTATAGAATTTTTAAGTAGCATTCTTTTTTTCCTTCTATTGTGGTGTAATAGGGATAGAAGATTAGTGGATTGGTAAAATAGATATATAAGGAGTGGAAATTTTTCTTGTGCTCTATGTGGGTGTGGTCACATGGATCTTAATATTAATTAATACAAAAATATAAATGTCTAATATTATATTTTTATGTTTGACATTAACCTCTTCTTTATGTTCAAATAGCCTCTTTAGAAGGGAAAAACAAAAAAAAAATCCAAAATGATGGGAATGATAACACATAAAATAAAACCTATTAATACTTTTGAAATAAATAAATGGCATAAAAAAATTATTTCGATATGAAAATTTTGGAGACAAAATTTCTACATCATGAAATGATCAAGATGTCTATGGAGAATTTTCTTGATGATTACTTAGTTTCCATGACCATTGGACTTCGAATTGGCTAGAAGAAAGGTGTGTGAGTTGTGAATGCTATAGCTTATAATGTTAATGGGGTTAAATAAGGGGTATTCTTTTTCAATGGGGTTTCTTAGGTAGAAAAACTTATGATAACTAAAGACAAGTTGTTGGTCGTAGCTAAGGTTAATATGGTAGTTTCATTTGAGAATGAAGATCTTGAATATGTGTTTCATAATGAGAAATGGTTCGCATCTAAGAGTTTAGTGTGTAGATTTGAAGCATTTTGGCCTAGTCTTTTCTATTTTCATTAATGGGTTTAAAATTTATGGTGGATGCTCATGGAAGATAGCTTAGAACTGTACCCTTGTGAAAGGGTTTTTTTGTTTTTTGTTATAGTATTATAGATAGAAACAAGGTTATTAAGGCTAAATCTTAGAGATGGGATCAAAAAATCCTTTTACTGAAGCTTTGGTTTCTTACGTTAAACCCCATTCTTGAAAACATTTCCTTCATACCTATTTGGATTCATTTTCCTTATCTTCCTCTTTAGTTTTGCATTGAATCTTACCTATCAACCATTGGCTAATCTTTGCGAACCATGTTGGTCATTGATGATTATAATTCTAATTTTCATCAAACAATCTTTTCTTGGATTCATTTTTGTTTATATGTTTCTAAGGATCTCCTAGAAACCATTTATTTTAGGGTCAAAGATCAATGTTGGGCTCAAACCCTAGATTATGAGTGGATGATATTAAGAGGCCATAAATTCTTTAGTATTGGTCATATGGATGTTTCTTACCATAACACCAAATACAAAGTGAATTTTTATTGGTCAAAGGATGTAAGTGTTGATCATCTTACTATTTTTATAGAAATTCCTCCTACAAAGCCATTAAGAGAAGTTACAAAAATTAATCAAGTGTTAGAGACTAATTCTGGTAACTCTCAAACTTTGATGTTACCCTTGGCTACCAAGGAACATTTTTTTTAGGTTTATTTGAGAATAAGGCTTCTTAATATGGATTTATCTAATCGTATTGTGACATTTGGAGGTCTGTTGTTATAAATGTGTATAATAGGGGTGGATTCAAGGAATTTAGGTAATCATGAGGGTTAGAATGTAGAAAAGAGTAAGAGAAAAGGGTGGTTTATTCCTGATCTATCATCCATAATCCTCTACTCTCATAGAAGAGTGGGAATGGGAGGTATTAGTTATGATGGGTAGTTTTGTTGTTTTATTTATTTAAGTTTTTGTTAGTTCATGTGAGTGATGTTAGTATTCCTTTAGTGGTTCTATTATAATTTATCTAGATTTTAGTATTTGTGTTTCCTCATGAAATTGAATTCAAGATAAATAAGTAACATTTTGGTTCAATCACGAGTATTGATCTATGACCCATCATGAGAATATATCTACTATATCCCAAAATTTTATTTTTAGTTACAACTCTAGCTATTGTCTTCCCTTTCCATTGATGATGAATATATTTTACATCTAGTTATTACTTCAAATGAAGTTCAAATAAATGAATTATATTTAATATTTTTCTATAATATATTTTTAAATAATAATATAATATTATTAATTAAAAATTTTATAAATGTGATAGATGTTAAAATGTATAAATATTTAGTGTCAAGAAAATGGATAAATTATCACATCTAAATATGAGTGTGGCATACCGTATGAAAAAAAATTGGTGTAAGTTTTAAATAAATTTTATGAAAGAGATACCCCTCGGCCATGACATCTAAGTTCAAGAACACTTTACAACTAAAATTTTCCATATATACATAGACACACACAAAGATAGAAACGCCATTTTTATAGTGTTAAAAATGATATGTCACAAAAATTGAACTTTAGAACTTTGCAATTGAAATTATGATGATTACCACACTAAATTTTAAATATTATCAGAAAAGGTTTTTAAGATGATACATTTCCTCCTTGGTAGGTTTATAAATTGAAAACTGTAATACTAGAATAATGTTAGAAACTTAAATTTTTCTTCATGGTTGCATTTACCTAGGTTCATTCTTTTCTTCCATGTTATTGATCTATGTGTTACATATTTTATTTACCTGAATAGATAAATATATGATGTAGGTTATTGGTAAAATAAATAGGTGCTTTTCATTGGGGTTTATGTGGGTAAGGTTTATGGATTAGCCCTCTAGCAATCATAATCCACATAGTAGAATAATGGAATTGTTTCAAACCTTAGATTCACACAATATGCCTCTCATTTTAAAAAAATATTCAATGTTATATTTCTAATCAATATTTCTTGTGTGTCAAATTTTTTAACAATATATAAATATTATAGTTGAATTTACACTCAAATTCAGAAATATTAGCATGCACCAAATTCTAATGACTACAATAAAAATAAAAAATGGGTAAATAAGCATATTAATTCAAAATATGATAGAAAATTTTAATCAAACCATACAATATGGTCTTAACAAGATTCTATGAAAAAAAAATATAATGGAGGTTGTATCTATTTCTAAAGATGTGGGAGGCTTCAGAAGTATATTTAAGTACAAATATTATATTATTAAAACTATATTATGTACACACACACACACACACACACACACACACACACACACACACACACACACACACACACACACACACACACACACACACACACACACACACACACACACACACACACACACACAGAAATTGATCATAATTTGGCATAAGATAAATCCATGGTCTTTTTTATAATATTATACATTAATTCACCCTTAGGTTTTATCTTAGCAATGAAGTAGGTGGCATCATCATGGATTGAAAATTAAAATATATGATGATACAAAAAAATTTATTGTTGATTGGAATACCTAAGATTTAAAATAACGAGTCTTGGAAACTTAAATTTTACTTTATTAAATAAATATTAGTGAGTAGAAATTGATTGGAAAAAATATGCCCTATTCTGAAGTATGTAGTGGAAGTTTCATGTTTACAATAGACAATCCAAGGATATAATTAGGCAAGGCAGAGTTAAAAAATTATATATCTTATTGTGATGGGACTCTATGTATTAAATACAAATTTAAATTATATTAGGCATCTTTAAATTAAAGTTATAACCCTATTGTTTTCTTACAATGAGACTTTATTCCAATAATTATTGTGAATACTACATATAATAAAACTGAAATTGATCATTAAAAAAATGTTAAATATAGTTTCCCCTTAAAAATATATGGGTGGAGTGAAAGAAACGAAATAATATTTGGATCTAAGGAAAATATGAAAGTTTATCCAACAATAAATGTAATAATAAAAAAATATGATAATGTAATAAAAATCATGTTATAAAAATTAATAAATAATGACTTAGATATAATGTAACTTAAGTTAAATGAAATTAACTTTGATATTTTTCTCCTAAACTATATAAAGTGATGGTGAAATTAGATAAAATTCATTTTTTTCTTTTATTTTTTAAAAATATACTTTGAGTGAGAATACCATCGCAAGACATAAGTGATGTCTAGTACATAAACACTATATAAAAATATATATTTCTATATCGAAGTAGGATTTAAATCTAGTAAATCATTTTTATACTATATTTTTATTAACATATATTTTTATCTAAAACAAACTCACATATAGATATAAGATAAGAGAGAATTGTTTCCTAGATTTATAATTGCACTGTCTTAGATAATTCTTTATGATTTTTATAAGGATTTGATTGTCTTTGCATAAAAAAATAGATTTTTTCTCTACATGTATATTTTTAATTTACAATGGTAGGATCTATTAGATAAAATACGTAGTTTATCTTCTTTTTTTTATGTGATTAATATTCCTATTAACATGCAATGCTTTTTAATAGGTTAATATTGAAAAAAATAAAAATAACATTGATTTTTAGATTTATATTACCTTCAATTTTTTTGGCAAACCCAATTTAATCACCACCATTCCCTTTGAATTGGATCTCCACTATTAGATAAATCATAAATTTTATCTTATTTTTAATTTGATTAAATATGTCATTAACATGAAATAATTATTTCGTAAGTTAAAAATAAATAAAATAAAATAACATTGATTTTCAAAGTTATATTGGGTACATATTCATGTAATTAACTATGTAAATGTAACACATCTTATCATGGTGTGAGTCAATTTCACTATGCTCAATACTTTGGCTAAATAGTGGAATAATGATAAATATACCTTTTTTGACAAAATATATAACCTTTATTTTAGATGGTGTATGACATGTCCTAAAAATTCTAGTTAGAAGAGAGAAACTAATAATACATAAGTATAGGTGGTACAAGGATATTATGTTTAATTATTAATATGTGAGGAGTTCATTGCCTTTGGGGAATAAAATATGAGATCAATCTAAAGTGATTATAGAGGGAGATAAACCATGCCTTTGTAGACATGATTATATAATAATGAATTGCATCGTGGTAATAAAATAAGATGTGTATCACATTCATTATCTCATTGATTTATTTTTCATATTTAGATGTGTTTTTATATCTAGTTTTATGTATCACATAGTAGAGTAGTATTAACGTGATAATTATAAAATATTGGGCCTATAAGTAGATAGTGGTGACTTAACCAAGAGTTGTACTCAACTCTTTGAGGAATATGGATAGATAATTTGCATAAAAGAGGAACATAGATGTATAGAAGAGGTGAATGTACAATCATGTACTACAACATTGAGGTAACAAATATGTATTGAATGAGAAGGATATACCATCAAGGACAATATCCTATAATAATAAGTTATGTCTGAGTATGGAACATAGTTGCAATCATTTAGGAGGACTACATTGTATAACTTTGTATCCATATAGTAGCATACAAAGTTTTAGTTTGAGATGGTACTGAAACAATTTTTATTTGCATATAATGTTCACTTAGAAATTGAACCATATTATGTATGTCATGATTATGCTTCTTGATTGATGATGAGAGTAAAGAGAAAATTGTTTGTAACCATATTAATGCGCTAACAAAATATTAAAATTCAATTGAAGGAAATAATGGCACTTGTAACACACATAATATTTTTCAAAATATGAAAGTGTTTTGAAGTAGTTATTAACATTAAAACATGAGTGAGTATTTATAAACACATCAAAATAAAAGATCCCTGCCGAATGTTATAATTGAATATGAATAAAATCATAGACTAGGAAACTACTCATTAAGGATCAAAAAAATATTTATATTAGAATTTATCCCTTAAAAATTAGCATGGAATCAATATCCTGCATAACACCAAATGAGGCACCTATACACCACTTACACCCCATTATTTTGTGAAGGTGTAAAATATATGGTTTGTATCAAACAACAAAAGTATAAAACACATTAAAAAATCCTCCAACTTATATAATACTTCCATATGGGGACACACATACATAAAATGAACTTCTAAGCATATTCTCAATGAATTCTTACACATAATAAGATTCTCAGGAATGATTAACTTAATTAATGAGTCAAGAACATTATTAGTCCCTGCCAAGGTAGGGTATTAATGTTTTCACTTTCTAATTAATCATCTTTGCTTTGGCTGATCAATTTTTTAAAAGCATATGATTTTAATAATTATAAAGTTTTTATAAATATAAATTTGGAATATTCCCAAGTGTGTTATTTGGGAATATTAAAAAATTTATATCAAATAATTTGGGTAAACTTTTATAATTATTGCATTCAATAATGATTGTGATTCTATCACTAAGACACTTATTTTATTCTTTCCTATTTGTATGGTTTGCTGAAGGCTTATATAGACATAAGAATGTGAAATACTACATTGGTTTAAAATTTCATTTCCCATTTATGGAGTAGCATTAAGAGACATACAATATGTTTTTATAGGATTCCATGTAACATTTAAATGTTTGAGAGTCCATTCCAAGAAAGATAGAGGCAAAATGCCCACTTAATATGTTCAAATATAGCATTAAATCTAGAGTGCATGATATATATTTAATGTTATTTAATATATTTCCAAATAATCAAGATTTTGTTAATCTATTTTGTGACTATGACTATCCTTATAAATTGCACATTGGTATATACTTAAAGTTTAATGTAGAATATTTTTAGGCAAGCATGATATTTGAAGAGACATTTATGCGAGTAGGACATCAGCTTAAAAATCTAATTTTACATTATGTGTATAAATTTTAGAGAATATAACAATATTTATTATCTTGGCTACTTCATAAATACGTTTTTATTCATGCGTTGATGTGGGGTTAGTTTATTATCAAGTGATCAATGATATAAATTAATGACAAGAAACTATCCATTATGAAATTGCATATGCTTAATAGAAGTGGAAGTAGGCTTGTCAAAGGGAAGCCAGTTCATATTCAAGCTAGTCTAGATAGAGTGACAAGATTTCATTTTATTTTCTTTTCATTCTTCTTTATTATTGGAAGGAACATTTTTTTATGTTAAATATTTTGATGGGATCTATTTTTTTGTTGTGGTCTTCAAATTTTCTACAATTACTTGATGTGATATTTTGCATGGGCAAAGTTCATCTCATTGTCAAGGGTGTATTTCAGTGTAGATAATAATCATGAAAAAAATTTGATTTCAGAGATCATGATTTATAGGGAGATATGATTTTTTCATAAAAGTGGCTCTATATTTATTTTTCATACAAAATTTCATTTAAATTATGTAGTTTTTTTTTGCTTCTTAACATAGATTAGAAGTTATAATTTTTGTATTATGACATATCATGAATGTTGAAAATTAAAATATTAATCGATTGATGTAGGACTTATTTTTTTGAAAATTGAAGAGCATACATTACATGTAAAGTTGTGAACCTTGAAAAGTTTTCATGTTCTATGGATTAATGATAATATTCAAAAAAATTACAAGCCTTTGTGTATAGGGTTGGTATTGTTTCATGTGTTATTGACATATTTGTGTAGGAGGTATACAAATTTTCTATTCTTATGCATTTATAAAATATTTAATAATTTTCATATACAAAATATTTTGGCTTTTTAGTGCTAAGATAAGGCCAATTTACAAGTGACCAGTGAAAGATTTGATTTGAGACTATTTAATTATCTAGTTATCTAAAGTGATTGAGTAGTATAAAACAATTATATTTAAAAAAGTCATTATGATCTTAAGATTCAAAAAAATGAATAATCTAGGTTTCGACACTTACATAGGCATATAAAAAATAATAGCATGTTGAATTTACTAAATTTTATAGCCTAATTACTATAGGTAATTTTTTTAGCATGCTTACTATAGGTGATTTTTTTGAACCTACTTAATAAGGGCAAATTTTTTAGCCTACTTACTATAGACTATAGACATATTATATCCAACTAGTGTAAAGCTAGAGTTTACACTATGCCCATATGCATGGGTCAACTATCGTTATAGTAATAAAAGTTGTAGATTGTATGAGACTAGTTGAATTTTTCCTATTATTCCTTGAGTAACTTTGAATCATATATAGTGCCATAGATATTTACTTTCACTATGTCTACATATAGGAATAAATTTTGAATTATCTATATTTTTCATTTTATTACTGAACAAAACAATTTAAAATACATATTACATTGATATTATACAATTTTTACTATAGTTTGATACATAAATATTATAATGTTCTTTGGAGTGTTATTTATAAATATTCTATTGCATTTAATACATTTGTAAGGATGTAAATAAATAAAATATACAAACTATTGCACTATAATTTCCAAAAGATTATTAAAGTGGATAATTGAATGTTTTGCTTATTGTTGAGTGATAGGTCAAGAGATTTTTTTCCTGTATATAATATTGCTTTCAAGAAATCTTTCCTTGACACACCATCTACCCTTTTACCATATCAAAATTATTAATTATCTCATTTAATGAATTTAATTAATCAAAATTGTATCTCACATTCATTTCATAGTGATTCACCTACTCTTTATTCCAATTATGCAATTTATTTAAATTATTATGTCCTAATAAGAGGGTAGGTATTAAATTTAACTTTTAATCATAGTCCTTCTCATTGGAAATCATAAGGTTATATCGACAGTGAATTTATCAAGAGATATAATTTTTCCATGTTCATAGTCCAAAGAGATTTGTCTATTAAAAAGGAAAAAAACCAACATACTTTGATTTTATTATTTATTCAATTATTCTTCATTTTTTATCAAATAGGATTCCCGTAGATGAAAGTAAAGGTGCACATTTTACCAGATACCAGCTATATTGGTTCTTTTCCCTTAAAAGCAGTGAATTTTAATTTTGGTAATTAGGATAAAATATATTCACAAAGACTATAAATTCTGATAATCATATAGGATTATGAATAATGAATAGGGAAATAATACAGTAATATTAATGATGTTTTTAGTGAGCATAATATTCTCAAATGTAAATCCTTTAACTAAAATATTGGTGATTTCCTCTTTGACACATTTATTTACTATTACATTTCCAATATACATATTTATAGATAATAAATGCTATCATTGACTAGTTCTTAAATTATTTGCATGTTGGTGATGCATCTACAATTAAATCATATAAACTAGAATTAGATCCATATAAACTATTCATATTTCATGTAATTCATAATATACAAATGTATTTTCATAGAATGTTGTTACCTACATGATATAGCTCTTCTACGAATGAAATTAGTTTATGTGGATATAAATTTTGTATACATTGGCTAGTTAGATGGATAAATATACAAATATGCATTTGGTTATTTACAAAGAAAATTTGATATCTTGACATTAATTAATAATTGTAAATGATTACATATTTGGTCCTTTTCTATGGCATGAATCCTATTTGTGGGCATTATGAACCATTGTATTTTTATGAAAAAATAACCAATATATAATTACATTTATGTGTATTTAATTATCTAATATGTGTGTTGGTCCTTGATTGCATTATACAATGATTTCACAATAATTAGAAATAAATGGATTATATATACTCATCGAAACTGATTCTCATTATGGTGAAAGCCTATTCAATTCAATTTGTCTATTAAAAAATAAAAAATTCAATATATAATGACTTTGTCACTACATATCCCAATCATTTTGTAGTGTAGTATTACATCAAGATAAAAAACACTATCTTACATCAAAATAAAGTTACATTATACCGCCACACAAAATGAAAAAAATATAGCTTTGGTCAACTTATTCAATGCATATAGCAAATATATACTTGAATTCTCTACAACTAACAAGAACTATAACATAGTCTTCCTTTAAAATAGACACAAATCATGTTCATTATGAACTATTAATAGAGATATACCTTCCTGACACTAGCATTAAAAATTATAATACATATGAGGTTATGTTAATACTACATCTAAAAAATATTTTTGGTCTCTAAAACAAGATGTATGAAATATAGGCAAAACTATAGATCAAAAATTGTAAACTATGAGGAAGTTAATTACAATACAATTGAGATAACTTCAACTATTGAATTTTAAAAGTATTTTCATTTTTATAATGTGTCTCATTTGGGATCAAATGAAAATCATGCATAAAAAATGTATGAAGGACAAGCAAGGCAAGACAAATTACCCATTGAGTAAGACTCTAGTAACATCTTTGCATAACACTCTCAATGGCATAGTTATCATTTTTTAATATGTTGATGACTCAATAATAAATAATAGTAAATTAATGTTTATTTCACTAAAATTATTTAAATAATACCTTTGAAATGACATATTTGTTTCTCCATTAATTTTTAGGCATTCAAGTTTGGCAAGAATGAGATTGCATTTACATTTCTCAATCTAAATATGAAAATGACTTATTATCTATGTTTAATATGTTAGATTGTAAACATGTTTCTACCCATTATGAACTTGGGGTAATATTTCTTAATTACATGGAAATTTAAAATGTTGATCCAACTCTCTATAGACAATTAGTTAGAAATTTAAATCATCTTACTCATAGTCATCCTAATATTTCTTTTATGTTTTATTGATTTCTCTTTATGTATAAACCTAAAACTACTCATTTAAAATCCATTGAAAGAATTATTTAAATTAGTAAAGGCACTCTAAAGTTTTCCATTGAGTAACCTCAAATAAATATTTGTCTTAGTCAAGTTTTTTCAATTTTGATTCAGTTAGTGATCCTATTGATCATAAATCCACAAGTGGATATTATCTTTCTTTGAGTTATATCATAATTTCATTAAACTGTAAGATAAAAATATAATATATTTATCTTCTACCGAAGCTAAGTATAAATCTTATAATCATTCCTCCAAGGAATCTATTTGGATTGGAAGACATCTTGTAGATTTGAGCCACCTTGAATATTTTACTACTTAGATTTTTAGTGATAATTAAATTGTTATTTTCTTATTAAATAATTTGGTATTAAATCTAAGGTCCAAGAATATAGAGATTCAACATCATTTTCAGCATTAACTTATTGAAATAAATCAAATTCTTGTCTCTTAATATCCTACTAAAGAAAATAAGGATGATATCTTGAATAAGCCATTATGTAAAGAAAACTTTTTATTATTTTGTAATATGTTAGGATTGAAGGAATTTCTCATCAAGCAGGAGTATTATTAATGTTTCCTCAATTATTTTTTATGTAAACCCATAAATAAAGTTTAATGGGTTAGTATTACCCTTTATTTGTGATAATTTATTATCCTAAGTTTCCTTTATTTGTGTGGAATATTTATTTATATGAAATATAAATTCAGATAAATATGGATTCTATGAGGTTTCACTCTCCTCTTTATTCTCCATTAGTATTTAATAGTTACTTGCACAAGTACCTCTTTTCCCCACATAGCACACACTTCCCTCCACTCTCTAAAGGAATAGGCCACTTGGCACAAACAAAGGAGGCTTGTAAATAAATGATGAAATTCTACGTATCTCCCTTTCACTTCTCATTGCTCTATTTAAATATCCCTCTCCTCCTCATTTTTCTCTCTAAAAACTAAATCTCTCTATCCCTTCTTATTGAATTTTTCCTTCTTCTAAAGTTATGATTTTGGAGATTTTTTGTGACAAACATTCTATATATCACAGGTTTTTATCTAATATGTTGAGTTTCCCACTTTGTAACTCTAGTCTCATATATGGTTTACACCTTGAGATGTATTTCTTGATTCTATATTATCTAAATTTATAAATTTATAATTTTTTTGAAATAAATACTTAATCAATATCAAGAAATTAAACTTATTACATTGAACAAGATTAATTGTATATAAAACATAATGAATATATCTAAAACTAAATTTTATATCAAACTAAGATTTAAGGATAAACCTAAAGAGGATAAAATGGAAGCATAAATAATTCTTAGCATAGTTTCACATCAACCCAATAAATTCATTTTATCCAATACACCTAAGATAAAATTTGAATAATTAATTGACTATCCATCTTTACTCCTTAAAAATATTAATGCGTTTCACATAATATCTCTCCCTACTCCTTTCGAGTTTGATATTATTTGACCTCTAAAAAAAGTCTATGATGCAAATACTTATTGTGACAATCACCAATGTGCATCTCATTATACAAACATATGAGATAATATGAAGAATAATTTACAAGGCCTCACTAATATAGAAAGTATAAAATTTTATCATCTTCTAAAGGATTTATGCTCATAATCTCATGATCATCAAAACTAGAAGATATTCAATAATCCATTATATGATCATTATAAGGAAAAAATCAAATTTTAAAAGCTATATAATTCACATCCTCTTCAATTAAATTAATTAGAATACAGTAGATGGGATTATTGACACAATTACATGAATAGTACCTCATATGGTTCATGTTCCTTCCTTACATTTGATGATATAAAAATAATGGTTGATGACATAAATATCCACTCATAGTTTATTAGAGAACACATTGATCATCATCCTGTATGTAGTGTAATGGTTGATAATGATTTTATTTATAATGTATGTACTAATAAATTAATCACACATTTAGGATACATAAATGATTATTTATACCTTTTGACCAAGACGGCTAGAGTATTTGATGGGAAAACACAATAGGTTTTTGGTGATAATGATTTACCTTTGCAAGATGGTATAGAACATATGATGAAAAAATTTCAACTTATACCACATAAGGGAGTATTTTATATGCTAATGGTATGACCTTAGATTAATAATATTAATGCAGTACCATCCACAATTCAGAAGTGTCTCATGTATATTCATGCATAATAGGGTAATCATAGTTTTAGGAATTTAGTATGAGTTTCACTACAATAGGATAATTTTATTAAATGACAAATATTTTTATATCCTATTTAGGTTAGTATTTAGTGAAAAGGTAAGAAAAAATCAATTCACTTTCTTAGGTGAATTATCCTTTAGATTCCATTACGACATAAATATATATTTGACTCTACTAACTCCTCATTTACACATATATGATCCAACCAGTTTCTTAGGTTTTAAAGAGTGGAGAAAGACCCATCATTAAACTTACATGAAATAATTAAAAAAAACATAAATAATGGGTTTCTTAAACCACTAAAACTTCTTCTACTACTTCCCAAGCACATAGCCATATTAGGCATATGTAGAGTATCACAAATTGTATAGTTTTATATTTGGCACATATATAATATCCTTGGTAGCATGATTAATTTTTTGTATCCTATCTTATTTATAAATCACCAAATCAGAATACATTATATGGGATCATCATCTATCCTTCCTTTTCCTAAAATTCAAATATCCAAAAAATTCAATAAATCAAGAAAATACAAAAACATTCAAATAAACTAAAGAATACAAAATCATATAGCATAGACATGTTTAATATATTTTAAATATATTTTGTTTACTTTGTGTTAGTATATATAATATATTATTATTTCTATACAAACATATGTTTCATGGTTACTTTATTGTGATACAGGTATATACTAGATACATGATACACTACACTTGAAGCATTTGCTTCAATCAACATGATTGATATATGTTACATTGTATAATTATCACTTTACATTATCAAGTTGTGCTTATATATTAATGATTACACATGTCTGTACTCATGTTTACATACTATAATGTTTTATATATATACTACACTGTAAGACATTTTTACAAGACATATTTTTAGGAACTAGTATGATATGCTTATCTTGGTTACTTATATTTCACTTATTCATATTACCACATGGATTTGATGAGTCTGCTTCTCTTTTTTAGCCTTATTTTTATTGTTTAACATTTGAACATGCTCCTTCTTTGTTGTAAATAGTGCCACTAAGTGTTTTTTATTTTTTGAGAGGACATTTTAATATGTTCTCCCCTTGAGTGTGTGACATTTGAAAGAACCCATTATTTTTGGTATTCTTAGATCCATTTTGGATGACATTACATGATTTTGCATGTGTTTTTGATTATTTTTGGATCTTGTGCTTATTATTTATAGACATTTCCATGATCCATATCATGTATCTTAGGGATTATTTCAATTTCATAATATTAGATTCATTTATACATATAGTTAAAGAGGATACTACAATATGTTTATTTACGACATTATTGATATAGGTATGTCATGTTATCTTATCCTTCTTACATAAGGTGAATATGATATTTCATTCAAATTAGCTAATGGGGGGGGGGGATACCAGTGAAGGAATGTCATAGAGACATGATAAAATAGACACAATTTGATAGAGTTGCTAAAATTTGATACAATTTATATGATTAGTATATACATTTTATTTTGAATATTACTCACTTGTAAATAATTTATACAAATTTGTGATAGATAGCCTAGATAATTTATAAAACATTGGTTAAATTTTTACAAATACCTGAGATTGAGACATATTAGAGATTTATATTTCATAAAAATACACAAAATCATAAATACATACACACATTCATAGATATTTATGCACTGGCCTTGCCAAGATACACTAATTGAACATATAAGAGTAGTTTCCTCCCTTGATTAATGTTATAAATATTCAACACCATATAATACCTTGGAAGAAATCTACTTTTATAGGATGGTATTGTTACAATATTTTACTTGAGTGATGTTTCCTATGTTTTTTATATTATGTACAGACTTGACTTATGTGATTGAGATTCAATTATCTCAATAGCCTTCACACTCCTCTCACTTGCACTAAATTTGGGGCATAACGATCCTCAAATTACCTCTTCACATATCTAATTTTCACTTATGAACCTACCTCTCAAATCATTTAACAAGGAAGCATCAGAACCAAATCAAAGTTGAAGGGGAAACATGGTTGCATTGACACACAAGTGTATTCCTTCCTCACTCTATTTATTTTCAAGAATTTTAAATTATTAATTTTTAGATTATATTCATTTATTATACTTTAACATGCCCTTGGTTGCACATAATACAAAAAATACAAATTTGAATGGGTCTTAATCAAACAAGAGTATGTTTTACAAACAAAGGTATACATTTATTTACTTTTACCCTATTAATTTCATCTATATACATTACTAGATTAAATATGGGGAGGGGAAGGGGGTAAATTGTAGTTTTACATGACATATTATTATTTTACACTTTCATTTGATGACATTTCCTTTTCTATAAAGCTCATGTTCAAGATCTTACTATTCCTAACTTATTATTTTATAGTCCAACCCTGATATTATGATGACCAAGATGACCTATAGCCTACAATATGGATAAACATGATTTTTATGCAACTCTAATAGTTACATATCCTTATAAAATTTCTATTGTGTAGGAAACTACTATATATATTAGGACAATAACATCGATGCTAGTGTCCCAAATTTGATGTTAGTGTACCTTCCTCCTAGTTAATCAAGTTTGAAAATATTTAGATATGTATGGTTCAGCCTATGGTATTCATTTTACCATAATGTGAGGTTATTTTAAAAGGTTTTCTACAAATACATATTAGATACTATTCATATGGATCAAAATCAATATATAATAAACACCTATCAAGTTCACCCTATGATATTGAGAATCATTTGGGAAACTAATATGTACTACCTGATTCTTCCCAATTTTTAAATTATTCATACAAAAATTATGAATAATTCAAATAGAATAACTTGAGTAATATTTTTCAAGTTATAAGATATATCACTATATGAACTTGCATATGGCATATTGCATAATTGTTCACACACAAGCCCATATAAGAAGGATAAATACATGAATATGAAGCCCTATTTAGAGTATGTGGCTATGTAAGAAGTACTAATTAATATAGTAATACTTAGGGTTATATGGACTTCACTTGAGCCCAATGATCCATGTTTTTCAATGTGACACATTAAGTTGGAGGACATAAGGTATTGAGCAAAAGACTAATACTGGGAACTTTGTACATGATTCAATTTGATAACTTGAAAGGTAAAAATGAACCTTAATAGATGTATTTGATTGATATATAAAACATTTTGTATATTTATTTAGATAAAGTTATTGAAACTAGGATAGAATAATCGATGTTAGTTTGCATATTTCGACGATATTGTCCCAGATGATAGAATGCTAATTTCTAGAATATAAGAAATCAAGGTGAAACATTGGTTTGAATTATTATACATTTTTAACTATTATATCTTCTTGATCATTATTTAATATGTTATTAATTATTTATTATTAGTATTTAATCTCTTAGAATATTATTTGGCATTTTACTTTTTATATTTAGCATTTTCTAAGATTCAACATATTTATCATAATCTTATAAATTTGAATTCACTTAACTGCCATAATTATAGAATAACTTACTCCATTATTTATTAGTATAATCCCTATCATTAATTAAAAAAAGGGTTAAACACTCCTATATATTTCAATTCATAGAAATTACAAATAGACAAAGTAAGGGTAAAGATGCCAAGAATAAACATTATCCAAAACTCATGATTGATTTTATGTGTCTACATTTTCCATACACTTTATTTCTACGATGTGAAAATTGAAATTAATAGAGTATATTAGATACAAACAAATGTATTTTAATGTGAATATTGATTTTTCAAGATTCCTTAATGCGAAACATATAACAGTTCCATTGAATGAAATATTTTATCAAATTAAAAAAATGGAAAATTTAAAATTATTATTTTTAATTTGAAAAAAGTGTAAATATAGTAAGTAATATAATTTATTTTAAGTTAGTGATGCTTAAATGTGAATTATCCATAGTTTTAAAAATTGGAAGAGTGGTGAATCTCTTAGATTATGTCTTTCTATGTATTTCTCATTTTCTAGAAAATTTACTAGGTATTTCACCTTTTTCCTAGTTTGTCCTATGTGTGGATTTATCCCACATTGATTAGTTAGGCTAGTTTATAGTTTTTCCTTTCCTAGATATGAAAGGGCTTCCATGGGTACTATCATCTCATTCTGAATAATCATTTATTTACATCTTCATGTGTGATTAATGAACTTGATACTGTCAATAACAAAAAAATTACCAATAGGTCAAGATCTTGAAATAATATGTAGAATTCATTCGCATTGATTTCTTGAAATAATTACAAACCAAAACCATGCTTAAATAAGACTCAACTCAAAATTTAGAGTTGGCATGCAAAATTCAAAAAAATCTAAAATCTAAAAAAACCCTCTATTTTTAGCAGTCACTATTTATAGTAAGTTTCATATGCAAGCATGAGTGGCTCTAAAAATTTCATGAAATAACCTAAATATTAAAATTATCCTATGGGATGAAATTAAGCTGATGTTGACTTCCAATTATAAAATTATACAATTTCTAAAAACAGAAATGTCTTCAAAAAATCATTAAACATTAATTTTGGACCCTCAAATGATCATGTTTAGCCTCCAAACAATAATTAAATTAAATATAAGTGGATAGAGAATCTTAGGGAAGAGTCAAATTTTTTGATATGATCATTTTGGAGCATTGACGAGCTCAAACAGAGTCACGATTCAAAATTTATGGCCTCTAGAAGGTGGGTTTATTTTGCCTGCATCATTCTCCTCTAGTTGAAAACAACTTAGCTATTGTGAGTTGCCTTGATTGAACTGCTACCATTTTTCCTTGTCAATATTATTCAACTCCCATTCTATAATCTAAGTGTTTTCTTCTTACTGAAATCCTTCTCATTTCAACAAATACTTGTTATAATTCCCTTGCCTTGTGTTCATTGTCTTCATATCCAAAACCTACACTATTTTTATTTCTTTTTCTTTGAAACCTACTTCTCCTAATTTAATTATTCATATTCACGATCTTATCCATGGAATTCATATTAATCATAAACATTAAAGATTGGAGATATATAAAAATTCTGTGGTAAACTCAACTCATATGCATTATCATTGATTTTTTTCAAAATTTTGCATGGTTTGATTTTATTGTACATAAAATTGTTGTATGTGCCTTGTGGAAATATTTATTTCTTCAAGTAAACCATTAAAAACTCTCATTATTGAAATACTTATGTTCTTCTTTTGACATCCACTGCTACTTTAAATTTCTCATTACTTTCCTGCAACTTTCTTCTTACTCCTTACAACTATTGCATATGCTCTACAAATACTTTTGCATCATCACAAATTTGATCTATAATTGGTAATTATACCAAAATCTTAAATACTTATAGCATTTCTCCATTAAACAATTTAAAAAGTTGAATTTCCTATTGATCTATTTGCTAAATTGTTAAATGCAAACTTAGCTTATGGTAAAGCCAAGTCCCATTGCTTTGGATTCTCTCCCACTATATATCTCAGTAAATCTCACAAGATCCTATTCACAACTTCTATCTATCCATTTATTTTTGGGTGATATGCACTACTAAATTATATCTTAGTACCCATCTTCTTCCACAAAGTCATCCAAAAATGACTTAGAAATTTTGTGTCCCTATCTGAAGTAATAGTTTTTAGAATAACATGCAATCTCATATTATCTATAAAAAATAATTCTATAACTCTAGTGGCAACATTGGTTTTATTACATGCACTGAAATGAACCATTTTAAAAAATTTGTCTAAAATAATAAATATTGAATCATTACCTCTCTGTGTGTTTGGTAATCCAAACACAAAACCCATACTCAAGTCTCTCCATGGCCCTCCTGGAACTGATAATGGCATGTATAGTTGAATATTTTGTGCATGTCCTTTATCCACCTAACATATTCTACACCTTAAAACATACCTTGTCACATCTCTCTTCATGTTTGGCCAAAAATACTTTTTCTCCACCAAATCTATTGTCTTCGTCTTACCAAAATGCTTAGCTAAACCACCACTATGTAATTCTCTTATTATATTGTCTTGTAGAGACCCAACTGGAATGCATAGTTATTTCCACTTGAAGAGGTAACCTTCTTGAATAAGATACTCATCATGAATAATATCTATCCCACCTGGTAATGGATTCCTATGTTATTCAAATATCTTACCAAAATGTGGATCAATGTCATATAATTCTTTGACAACTTCAAATCCAACTACTTCACTCACCATAGTAGTTAATAATGCTACGCTCCTACTCAATGCATCATGTATCTAATTTTATTTTACTAATTTTTGTTTCAACACAAAAGTATACCCCTACAGGAAAGAAACCCACTTTTCATGCCTACTATTCAAATTCTTTTGTGTAATCACATACTTCAAAGCCTCATGATCTATAAATAGGATAAACTCCTTTGGCACCAATTAATTCCTTCAATCTATTAATGCTTATACAATTGCATAAAGTTCAACATCATAAGTAGAATACTTTTTCCTTAGCTCATTCAATTTATCACTAAAATATTCTATTGGCTTTCCTTCTTGACTCAACACAACACCAATTCCTACAAATGAAGCATCATAAGTTACCTAAAACACTTTTTTAACATTCAGTAATGCTAGAATTGATCTTTCTATAATATTTTTCTTCAAAATTTAAATTTTTTTTTGGCTACTCTAGTCCATACAAATTCATTCCCTCTCATGCAATCTATTATTGTTGCCATAGTACAATTAAAATTTTTAATAATTTTTTTGTAAAAAGTTGATAAACCATGGAAAATTCTTACATCTATAATGCTTCTTGTAATAGGTGACTCAATAATTATCTTTATCTTTTCTTCATCCATTTTTGCCCCATCTACTAAAAATACAAATCCCAAAAATACCAAACTATTTTTCATAAACTTGCACTTCTTCAAATTTACACACAACTTCTCCTTTCTTAACTAATCCATTACCATTCTGAAATGTTATAAATGTTCTTCTTTAGTCTTACTAAATATCAAAATATCATGAAAATAAACAACCATAAACTTACCAATATATTTTCATAGCACTGTATTCATCACCCTCATAAATGTGATAGATGCATTAGATAATCCAAATGGCATCAGCATCCACTCATATAAGCCATCCCTAGTCTAGAATGTAGTTTTCCACTCATCTCCTTCATGAATTCAAATATGATAATAAGCACTCCTTAAATCAATCTTGGTAGAAAAAAATTCTCCTGCAAACACATCAATCATATCATCAAAATGACACATAGGAAACTTATACATTATTATAATTTTATTAATTGCTCTACTATCCACAAACATTCTCCATCCTACATCTTTCTTTAGAGTTAGCAATGCTGGTGTTGCACATGGGCTCATACTCTCCCTTATCACCTTGTTCTTTAGCAATTCAGTAACTTATTTATTTAATTCTACATGTTTTATTGGACTCATCGTATAAGGTACTTGATTGGGTAGATCTGATCCTAGAATCTAATAAATATGATGATATATATCTCTCTTTAATGGTAAATGATCTGGTAACTCATCAGGTATAACATCTACATATTATTTTAACAATCTTACTACTTCTATTAGTATTTTCACTATTTCTATTTCTTCATTCTTTTTACTAATGTATAAAAATAAACTTCTACCTTCATATCTTGGATAAATTCTTTAGTAAAGATTATGCTTTATGTCTTCTCTTCATCTTTAAGAGGTAACAAGACTACCTTTGTACTAAATTTTAAAAAATTATACGTGCTCTTTGCTCCATCATGAATTACCTTCCAGTCAAATTACCATGGTCTTCCCAATAACACATGACATGCATCCATCACAATAACATCACACCATATTTCATCATTTTAACTCTTTCCTATAGGAAACTTGATTAAACACCTTTTATCTATTTTAATCTCATTCCCTTTCTTAAACCACAAATTTTGATAAGCATTAGGACGCTTTTCACATTGAAAACTTACTTTCTATATCAGTTCTTTAAAAACCATATTTTCATAACTACCACTATATATAATTACTTTACATACCTTCCTAACTAAAGTACATCTTGTTAAAAATATATTTGATCACAACCATGCATCACCACCTTCTTTATTCTAGAATTGATCCTTTCTTGCAATGATCATGGTTCTTCTCATCATGAGATTTTCTCTAACATCAGTTCATACAACTTCAGTATTCTGGTCTTCTATTTTAGCCTCAACTCTATTTACTCTTAACTGATCTTCTTGACTCCTTTTTTGATCTTGATAATATGGACACTCCAATATTTTGTGCCCTTATTCTCCACATCTATAATAGATATAAGATCTATGCTAATTTGGAAACCATCCTCTAACACAACCATAACCTCATCCTCTCTGAAATCCTCTTTCTCTTTGTTGGTGTTGAAACACTTGCCTATTATCATCTTACCTTTTTGCACCATGTGATGATTCACCTTTATTAGCATTAAAGTCACCTCTGGAGATATTAAACTTACTACATCCCCTTATTAGAGGCAATATGCCTCTTTTTTGACCAATAAATGTCTTTTGAAAAGTCTGTCTATTTGTTTTTCTTTAACCTTCAAAACTAACTGATAAGCTTCCTCCATGTTAATTATTCTATGCATGCTTAATTCATCTTGAATAGAAAATTTAAAATAATTTACATACCTTGTAGCCATCTAGTCTTTTGTTTCATCATGTTCCACTTGTATGGAAAAATTATAGAATTCATCTTTATACTCTTGTATACTATGACCTTTTTGGCCCAAATTCTAAAATCTTCTGTATAGGATTTGTGCATAATCTATAGGAAGAATTTTTCCCTTAGCTTCTTCTCCATATTTTTCCATGAATTAATATTATCTTTACCATTTTTCTATCTCTCTTTTTGTAGGTGATCCCACCAAATCATTGAATGACCTTTCAATTTCATGCATGCAAAATTTACCTTCTTGTCTTCTCTCATAGTCTTCCACTCGAAGAAATTATCCATATTATTCATCCAATCTATCAAATCCTCAAATTTTAAACTACCTTCATAATCTACAACATCAATCTTGATTCCTTCATTTCTTCCTTCTAAATCCTAAACCATCCTCTCTTCCATTGATGGTGGCTCCTCTTACTATTCTTATTCTTGTTGAACTTCTTCATCATGATTTGTGTCTTTCTTATTATCACCCTCTCTTCTCTACTGATTGGTGATAACCTCTATTAATTGTTTAACTTGCCTCTATAGCTCTTGTATAGTCCAGTTCATCTACACAACACTTCCTCATCCTCTTGCCATTTTTTACTCTTCCATGTTTTGAGCCTGACTCTGATACCAAATAATGAACTATAAACTATCAAGAACAAAAAAAATTACCAATAGGCTAAGATATTGAAACAATAATTAGAATTTATTCATATTGATTGCTTGAAATAATTACAAACCCAAACCATGCTTAAATAATCCTCAACTTAGAATTGAGAGTTGACATTTAAAATTAGAAAAAATATAAAATCTAAAACGAAGTATATTTTTAGCAGCTGCTATTTATAGTAAGTTTTGTATGCAAGCACACGTGGCTCTAAAAATTTATTGAAATAACCTAAAAATTAAAATTAGCCTATGGGATGAAATTCAACTAAAGTTGACTTTTGGTTCTAAAAATATACAATTTCTAAAAATATAAAATTCCTAAAAAATTTATTTAATGTTAATTTTAGAACCTAAAGTGATCACATTTGGCCTCCAAAAAATATAAAAATCAAATCTAAAGGGATAAAGTAGCTTAGGGTATAATCAAAATATTTGATACAGTCATTTTTTCATGTGGAAGAGCTCAAATGGAGTTACGAGTCTAAAGTTATGACCTCTAGAAGGTTTGCCTATTTTTCCTACATCAGTGATGTTATTATTGCTAACTCTTTAGATCATGGATTCTTGGAATGTTTTTACCATACCAAATATGGTACCATAACCTTTAAGTACTTTGACCATTTGTTTGTAAGCTTGTAATATTTTTTTAAATATTTATATTGTGTAGGCTTTATGGATAATGAGGTGGCATTATAATTTGGTGGTGTAACTACTATAAGGTGTTTGTTGTGTATTTTATACTAATTGTATATTCCTCCCACCTTCCTCTCCTATAACTTTTCATGAAGGTTTGTTTAAATATTTTAGGTTGAAGAAAATTTGATTGAGGTTGCATATGGTTTCTCACCATTCTACACTCCTAAGTATTCTGGTGTACTGTGTTAGGAGGAGGAATTTTTGAGGAGGCATTATTATTTTCTAGTAGGGTATCTTCTCCTCCATGCTTATCCTATCACCATTCTACTTTGGAACTATTAATTTTGGCATAATTTGCTTGGAGATTATTGTATGTTTGTGTTGGAAGGAGATTACCAAGAGACTATTATTTCTCTATAGTGAGTTTAAAGAGGACTATGCTTAGGGATATTTTTAATTATTTCACTCACGGATATGTAATCTCCTAAAACCTATGTGATCCATTTATTTATTCTATGGTATGTATGGATCACAAAATTTTACTTGTTGGTTTTTTATTAAAGGGAGATCTATATTGAAAAGTGTGTTAGAGATCTAGTTTGGAGGTCTACGTTAAGAATAAGATTGGTATAAATTTAGTTTGGATGTCTAAAAATTCTAACTATCCTTATAACTACATTGACCTTGATATATAAACTCCTTGGAACCCATTCTTCTTGGTCTACACCTCCACATGCTGTGTTGGCTCATTTTTCAAGTTGTCATTCTCTTGGCTAGCTGCCTTAGATTTCAGCAATTTTGTTTCTTCCAAATGTTGATACAATAACACAGCCTAATATAATAATATGTAATACCCTAAAAGGTCTTTTTATCAAGATATTTTTTATTAGTATTTCTAAATAGCTATATCTTTTGTCTTAAGCGACATGTTTTTGCTTGAACATGAATATAAGTAACCCGTAAGATATTTTTTCACATTGGATTGATTTATAACATTTATGTTTCAATTATAGTTCCAAAAAGTGGTCGTAATCCTACCTTCATGTTCATTTTGGTCACTAAAATCCATTTATAGTGTCTTTTTCAATGTTTTTGACATGTTTAATAGAATTTAAAAATCTTATAACTTTTGAACTGCATCTCAAATTTGAATTCTATTTTTTTCAAAAGTGTATGGTTTTAAATTATCTATCTATTGGTGTCATGATTAATTAAAAAATCACTAATTTTATAATGTGACAAAACTTGGGGGGTCCTTAATACAATCTGTTGGGGGGTTATCTTCATGCTAATTTATGCACCTTTTTACAATATTTCTACTATTTAGTTATTCATTACCATGGATTTTGCTTCTATTATTTATCAATTTGATACTTTAAATACAAAAAATTACCATACATGGAGACCTAGGATGGAAATAATCATAAAACACAAAATATTATGGTCCCTAATAAATGAAACTCAACCACATTTCACAAGAGAGTTTGAAAATTTTTAGCACCAATGTATGCTTGAAGAGTAAATGGGATTTATAGTGACTTATGTGAGTGATAGTTTTTTTTTTCATTTGGATGGGTGTGATACTCAATTCAAAATGTGGGATAATCTAAAGAGTTTATTTGGGAACTTAGATCACATGAGAACCATGCAACTTGAAGTGGAGCTTACTGCACTTAATCTAGATGACTTTACCTCTATTTTAGACTATCTCACTAAGTTTATGCATTTGTTGACATAATTGAAGGGGATTGGATGAGATAAAAAAGATAAAAAGTGTGTGCACTTGATTTTGTGAAATTTAAGTGGTCCATTAAAAACATTTACTTCTTGATTTTTCTCTAGCATGGATGGCTTAGGTGTTGCATTCAAAATTCCAAATTTATAATCATTTTGTGAGAGAGTTACTAGAGATGAACCTAAGTTATCTCACCATGAGTCTTATAGCTCTCAAAAAGTATTCATATCATCACATCCTAAGAGAAAAGGAAAAATAAAAAGTAAGAAGAATAACACTCAATGCACCTAAGCCCAACACCAACACATCTAAACACAAATCATTTCCCAAATCCAATCAAAATTCTAACCTATCACGCTCCTATTGTGGGTGAACTAGTTATGAGGAGTCTAAGCGTTTTAAGAGAATGCCATCCCTAGAGGATTCTATTATGAAACACAAGATGTTTATCTCCAATCTTCTATATCATGAGCATGGGAAAGTACTTAATGTTATCGATATATCGCAGTCACCTTTTTCAAATAGTTGGTATCTAGATTTTGGTGCTTCACACCACATGAATTCTTCTAAGGAGTATTTTTTGTTTCTTGGTTTCAGTTATAATTCTAACATTGAGGTTGTAGATTCTTATTTCATTAATGTTAAGGGAAAGGATGACATACAACTATATGGTGTCTAAATTAATGATTCATTATATGCTTTAGACATCACCACCAATATGATTTTAGTTTATCATATTTTACATTCTGGTCATGTTAAAATAGTTACTTTCACACCACATGGTGCTAAAGTTCTACCTTTATTAGATCCATACACACTTATTACACATGGTATTGATGATAATAGTTCTTGAATCTATTTTTTTTAGTGTTTTTATGATACTCCTCCTCTAGGGACATGTTTAGCTTATCATGCATATTCAGAGAGTAAGATTTGACATGAGAGATTTGGACATCTTAGTTACAAATATTTGAAGGGGTTAAGTACTTACAATATGGTAGAGGGTCTTCCTATAGTTTATTGTTTTGATGGAGTTTTCCCTGGTTTCGCATTATGGAAATAACATGAAGATCCATTTCCTAAGGGTATGCCCATGAGAGCTTCTTTGCCACTTCAGATTGTGCAAAGTGATTTGATGGTCTTTCCTACTCCTTTTAATAGAGCTAAGTGTGCACTTCATTTCATTGATAATTTGTCGAAGTGTACTCGGGTTAATTTTATCAAGTAAAAGATTGATATCTTTTATCACTTTAAATTATTTAAGGCTTTGTTTGAAAAATATTATTCTAGTTATATAAAGAATATTTGCATAGATAATGGGGGAGTAATTTATTGAGAGTTCTATTATTTTTTGGTTTCTCATGGTATTATTCACCAGCATTTTGTTCCACATAATCCAAAATAGAATGGATTAAAAATTTGGAAGAACCTAACTTTGAACAATGTGGCCAAGTGCATGATGCATTTATAGGATTTACCTCCTATCTATTGGGAAGAGGAATTTAGTTGTGTGAATTAAATTCAAATCTCCACACCACATAGAGCACTTGAGCATTTGAATCTAGAGGAGGTTTAGTCTAGAACCAATCCCAATGTCTCATTTTGTTATTCTTAGGGAGCCATGCTTGGGATTTTATACCAAAAAATAAAAATAGAGCATTAGATAAGAGGATCAAACATTTTATTTTTTAAATTATTGCGAGGATATGAGAGCTTATCATCTTTTAGATCTAGATACTCATGATGTTCATTTTTGAACACATGTAAAGTGTGATGATCATTTCACATCTCATGAGTCCTCATATTCATCCATGCATTATTATTCTTCTTTTGATGATTTGTCACCTCCTCTTGAAGATTCATTCTTTGAGGATCTAGTTCAAGATATTCCTAGGAAGTTATAAAAGTTGAGTATCCAACTCACATTGATGTTTCTACTGTGCCTAGGAGGAATTATTCGACAATTTTTAAGGTAGCACATTTTATATTAGATATTCCACCCATTCGACATCATTATACACATTCTTTAGGCACTGGACTTTTGTGTCAGGCATTCTCTAGGGATTCACATTCTTTTTCATAGGCCCATGAGATACAGGAGTGAGATGATGTAATGGCAGATTAGTATTCTTCTTTGATGAAGAATCATACTTAGGATTTGGGATCTCTTCCTAAGGGAATAAATTTGGTTAGGTGAAAGTGTATTTATAGCACCAAATATTAAATTTTGGATCATTTGATAAGTATAAGGTATGTCTTGTTTCAAAGTGGTTCTTATTGGTCTAAGGTATTGACTACTCTAAGACTTTTATGCGTATTACCAAAATGTATTTTTTTCACCTTGTAATTTATCTTGTTGTATCACATGCTTGGCCAATGTACCAGATTGATGTTAAAAGTGACATTTTACAATGATATTTATAAGAAGAAATCAATATGAAGAATTATGTTGGGTTTGTTCATGATTCTTCTCTTGTTTTTCAACTTAGGAGGTCTATTTAAGGACTCAAAAATGCCCCATAAGCTTGGTATGAGAAGATGGATTATTTTATTCTCTTCACTATAATTATTATCTACCATTGATATACCATAGTGTATATCTAATGTATTAGGGAGGACATTATTATACTATTCTTATATGTTGATGATCTACTTCTCATAGGTGGTTCCTCTTCTAAGATTTAGCCTATTTGGTAGCCCATTTCATCATAATTTGATATTAAAAATCTTGGTATTTTGCACTTCATCCTTGGTTTACATATTTCATAGTCAGATACAAGGATTTATCTAATTTAGGAGAAGTACACCCTTGATCTTCTTCAACATTTTTTAAACCAAGTCCTTCTCCTTTTTAGTCTGGATTGACTCTCATTCCCACTTATACTACACTTCGTAATCCTACATTGTATAAGAAGATGGTTAAGAGTTTTATGTATTTGACCCATACCCTAATATTTCATTTATATTTGGGATTGTATCTAGGTTTGGACATACCCCTAGTTATAGTAATTGACAGGCTTCCAAGAGGATTTTATGATATCTGTGATGTATTACTCATTTTAGATTACACTACACCAGGGTTTATAATTAGTTATTTATGTACAACAATTCAGATGGGTAGGTTATCTTTATGACAATCATTCCACTTATAGATATATATTTTATCTTGGTTATTCATTTATTGTGTTGTTTTGCAAGAAGCAATAAGATATTACACTTTCATCTACGAAAGATGAGTATTCATTTATTGTGTTGTTTTGAATAGATTCTTTGGATTCATATAATGTTGATAAAGTTTGGTTTCATGTAGGATTCAACTACTATACTTTGGTGTGATAACCAGAGTGAAATTTACATATCTCATAACCCAGTTGAGCAACAATGGATGAAGCACATTGAGGTACATGTGAACTTTATTCATCAACACGTTTAGGATAGAGTTTTGATCTTGGAGTGCATTTTGACTTATTAATAGTTTTTAGACATCTTCATGAAATCTTTTTCATCACTTCAGGTCCTTGAGTTGTATGGCATGCTTGGGGTTTTAAAATTTTTCCTTGGGTAGTGTTCATGAGGACATATTCCTTATTTATTTCATGAATACAAATTATAAATGAGTACCTTATTAGGCCTAGTTTCTTGGACTCATACTATGAATAGGCCACTATTTACTTTTTGTCTATGAATAACCCCTAAATTCACATGAGGGGGGTATTAGAGTATGTATTTATATGTATTTATTTTTTTCTATAGGCTATTAGCTACATATTTAATCTTTTTATTAATTTGTGTTATGTGTTGATTTATCCCACATTACTTAGTTAGGATACTTTCTAGTTTTGCCTTTCCTACTTATTCAATGGCTTCATGTTGTACTAGTATCTCATTCAAAATAATCATTTGACTTCCCCTATTATACATATCATTTGTTTGCAACTTCATGTGTTATGTTCTTGTTGTTAACTCTTAATATCTTAGATTCTTGGAATGTTTTTACAATTCCTAAAAGAACCATGGAAAATTTATAATGATCAAGTCTCTATTTTATAAAATTTGAATGCTCTTAACTTAGAGGTATTATATGATCCAACTCTCATTTAATTGTACTGAATAGTCTACAAAACATTTGATGGGATAAAATCATGAAAAAATGGAACTTTAAATATTTAAAATTTTCTACCATAGATATTGATTGACACTAGAATGTAATGCATCCAACTCACCACTGATATTAGTCACACTAGTATAGACATACCTAGATTTTATCTGTAACTTTACATCTTTAAAGCTTTGAAACTTGAAAGTTGATAATTTAGAAAATTCCATAGTATAAAAGTGAACATGAAAGAATATTTTTACCACCCATATATTTAATATATTAAAAATTTAATTTTAATCTATATATTGAAACTTTAAATGTTTCATGTTTATAAACCTTTTGAAAATTTATTCACGTTTTGAAACCTTTCAAAAACTTTTATGGCTTACAAACTTGTCACTTTTGAAATGTTGTGAATATTGAAATTTGAAATTTTAGGAATGAGCACACATTCATGACCTATTACCACATAATATAATATTTTGAACCATATTTCCAATTGAAAACTTTATATTTCCATAAAACTTTAAAAAATCACAAAGATTGAATGTTATAATTAATCATGTTATGATGCCTCCTTTCATAGATGACATCATATCCTAAAAGTAACTTGTCTCAAAAGAAAAAATATGTGAAAGATATATCAATTTTAATATTTTAAATAGAAAACATTCATAGTATTGGATATACCACTGAATATTGCATTTTTAAGCATGTGTTATAAATATATATCATTTGAGAATGGAATCAATGTATGTATGATATAAATCATCGCACTCGAGTAGGAATTTAACATATAAGTGACACATTATATTGATCATGGAAGTATATTAATATAAATATAATGCATGATGTGAATATTTAAATCAAAGTATCAAGCAAACAACATAAAATTAATGTCATGCAATGTCATGTAATTTTCATAATATGTCATACATAAGGCATAAATGGCAATGTAAAAGGGATGTGTAACATTTAAAATAACACATAAGTAAAAGGGACACATACAAATGGCATGATGATGGAATATAATTAATCATTTTAACACACAAAACTAAGGGACACACGCAAAATAATCAAGAAAAATCTTCACTTTATGTAAGAAGGTAAGAATGTAAATAAAAACATAGATAAAATAAGAATAGTATAGATCTATCATATGTATGAGTATGAATGCTATAGAGAATCATATCTTGTGTAATACATGTTTGAAGTATGAATTATTAGTAAGGCATTCATATTACATGTAGATTAACATGGTAAAGAGGCCGTGGATAGAGACAATTTTTAAAAGTATTCATGAATAAAAAATATATGCCCCAAATATATCAAGGTTGATTGGTAATAAGGGAATATTTATATCAAATAATCATGTGAAATTATATCATGTATCACACTTAAATACCTTGTGATAATAATTTTGTACTAAAATATTTAATATACTATATACAACTAAAAAAATTATGAAAATAAGTAAAATAATAATATTTTACAATACTTTGAGTCTTGGTATTGATGTTTTGAGAATATTTTAATTTTTGTAATATATGTATTTTAATAAAAATTACAATATATGAAATCTAAAAGATATTTTCTAAATAGGTGATTAGAATCAATGTTTTAAAATTAAGGATGTTATAAGGATTCAAACAATGCTAAATAAAGTGTACAAGCATAACACTCTAAGAAGGAAGGAACCCAAGGTGTATCCAATGTAAATATAAATTTAAATAATATAAAATTAGTGAATATGTGTATAATATGAAGGAATTTACCGACTCATAAAATGGGGAAGAAGATAAATTTGGATATGTAAAAAGTAAAAATATTAGATCAACCAAGTGACTTAGGGTGTAAGGTACCTGATACTAATAAACTACAGTGCCATAAATATAGTTGTTTTATATTATTTGAATTAACTTAAAAATAATGTGGATAAGTAAAAAATGTGAAAATTAATTCAAGTGGCTAAAAAAAACTTCGATAAGTGATAGCAAAAATATTTAAAAAGTAAAAGTCTATTAAAAATTAAAACTAAAAAAGTTATCCAATGGTATTAGTTATGGGCTTGTATGTATATCCTATGGAATTATATTAAAGATATAATTATTATGAAGGAGTGTCAATTGTAGATGGATCCAAATATGAATAAGATCCATATGTTTTAATATAACCCTCTGAAATGCTACACATATGCTCATGTATACATGTATCATCATGTGTGGGAGAATAATAGGAAACATATTTACCTCTACATGTTTTACCTTATGAGATGTAGGTATATTTGTATAGTTTTATTTCTTCTTAGGATCATGTATCATGTTACATGAAATAAAATGAATATTCTCATGTGAAATAATATCATGCTCATAAGTTGATGTAGAAACTAATTCTATAATATGCTTGTGCTCATTAGAAGTTATAATGTGTTTTGGAATATATAAATTATGTTATTTAATAGTTATGTGAAATATTGCATTACTATGTTTATAAATAATTTTAGTAGATAATTATTATGTTATCATAGGTTACTAGAAAACTCCAAAACATGCTATTTATAGTGATAACTTGCACAATTAATAATAAAAAATCACAATTTATTGTAAGTTAGATTGAATCCAACCATTAGTAGACTAAGCTAGGATCATTACATGAAGAAATGAACAATTAATGTATACAAAACACTCTAAATAAAATATACAAATAAAAAATTAAAACATCCATAGGACTCACTATGCGTAGATAATAAGTAAAAGATGCATAGTTAAACCATTCAGAACATTGTATTAGTCTATATCACATGCAGAACCATTCTCAATTAAAACTAAGAACTATTTATAAAGCTTTTAAAAAAATATAATCTCTTCATATTATATCAATTTAATATGACAAAAATAAAGGACTCTTCACATTCTGAGATCAAATTCTATTCTATCAAAGGACAAATGCATGAAACAAATTATACAAAAGACTAAAGCATGTGTTATGCACACATGGTGATAGAATATACATTGATATTTATCAGGATAAATTCCATGCTCTACACTATGGATTTAATTTTTTGTCTCATCCTGAGACAAGGTCACAACAAAATACTTTGTTATAAAGCTGAAGTAATTAACTAGAAATGAGAGTCACAATTATTACTCCAGGTGTTGTTTTACTAATTTTCACCCTCTGTGCACTATTTAGTCATCTTTTTAGGTTTCAAAATAAGTAGCTTAATGTCATAACACCCTTTTGTATTTTCAATAGAATAATATAACTAGGTGGCTTCCCTTTATGGGGTTTAAACCATCCTAGCCCCACTCTTGATACTTAACTCTCTGCAACTAAATTTTGAAAAACTTGTGAAAATTAAAAAATTAGAGTGCACAATAACAATTGTGTAGGTGGTGGTTTAATTTTATATGGTTGTGTAGTAGTTTATTATTTTTTTGGTTTTAGTTCTATTATGGATGAATTAGTCAGCTATGCATAATATAGTGGTAGAAATTATTATTGGGTGTCTACTTTAGGCTTTGTGGCTATCTTATTTTATTGTAGGATCTACTATAGATGCTATTGTGGAATTAATTGATACTCATCTATAGGTTGGCCAATAGATGAATCGATCTGGTAAGGATATTGCTTCAACATCTTCTATTCTGTTATTAGTTCCTTCACCATAATAATCATTATGAGTATCGAGACCTTAATTACCATCACGTTCTACACATATTGATATTATGTGATAGTAGGAAATGATTTAACATTAAAAACCTTGATATGAATATCAATAAATGACTCATATAATATATATGCATGCCTTTGAGCTTATAGGCTAGAAAATATAGTGCATAGAGTCTCATTGTTCCAACCTTAAAGTTTTTCCATGGTAGTATCCTTATAATCTAATAATTGCATTAGAGATTTACTCATCACATCATAAATAACTATTTGATCATCCATTATATATTTGTATTTTTGTATTGTATCAAACTCAGGTTGAGTGGTAACCAATGAATTGTTAAGTTATTGCCTCTAATTAATCATCCTTTATGCTATATGTTTTTATTATTGCACAATGGTATCTAAAACTTTATCATATTCCTTAATCATTTAATTGATTATCTCCTTATCTAGTTTTATATTATATGATTTTAATGTTAGTGCTTATAGGTGTTTTACATCCATACAGTCCATTGTGAGTTGATTCAATAAACTTGAGTTATTTTTATTTAGAAATCACTTGGTCACCTACGACTTGTGTAACTAGTGTGGGACAACTATTATTAATTATCAGGTTTGAATTTATAAATTATTGACTCAATTATACATTGTATCCTTGTAGATGGAATACCTCTTGTTCCAATTCCAAAGTATTTTTTTAAATTATCTATTTAAATGTAGTTGCATCCTCAATTTGTTAGGTTAGAGGTAACTTGGAAACATCCAAATATTTTTAAATTGTAGTGATATCAAGGGCCATGGGGATGGTTGGAATCACTATAGGAGTCAACATGAATTAGGCCTAAGAAAAATAAAATATGGTGCGCTTAGTGCATGATGTTGGAACATCCCATAACCACTAGCTAGGGATTTGAGGTTTTATCTATGAAGCTTCCTCCTGTGTACCTCCCTATATCACTAGTTTTTACTATTTTATGTGCTCTACTTCTTTTTTTTCTTTTTCCTCCTTATATTTTTTGGATTAAACCTTAGTTTTATCCTTAGTCTTGGTGTCTACCTCAAATTAGGCTTTGGATTTTGCCTCAACCTTACCTTTTTCCCCCATGTCAGCTTTAACCTTGGCCTCATCTTTATATTTGGCTTTGTCTCTGGTTGCTTATTATTTAGATTCATAATTGTCTTATTCATCATTAATGTGATGATTTTATTTAGCATTTTTATCTTATCGATACATTACTTGTTCCATTGTTTCATCCTAGTTTTATTTTGTAGCTTGTGCTTCTTTATGTTTTCATGCTACCCTTGTGCTTCTTAATAATAGAGGGATGGGTTGAGTGATGTTGACCCAAAGGTGTTAACCTCCCTGATTGGGCACTTGGTAGGTACACACTACATTTTTGAATAATAATTCCTTTTATTCAAGTTTATCATCACAATCATTATCAAGGTCCTTCAATATGTAATTTAGAACCTCTTGTCCCTCAACTCCAAACTCTACTAGGTCGCACTCACATGTGATCTTTGGAACATCTAGATTGTCCATCGAGTATTTTTCTTCATGAGTTCTCTTATTTAATCTTGGTGGTGAGGCTCTTCATGTTGGTACCTTTATATTTCCTTTATAGTGTTATGATGGATACACTAATAGTTATAGTGGGGCCTATGGTTTCACTTGTGGTTGTGTTTGTGTTTATTTAGGAATGGAATGCAAAGGTTTCACTAACATCATAGCTATGGATTTTATCACCAAACTTCTGATTATGTAATCAACTTAGTGATGAAGAATGTCAGTGAAGTCACAATAAGATTGGCCAACTCATGCACTTTGATTTGGAATCCATTGTGAAATTGATGCATGCTAACCTAGATATTGCATGACATCTTAGGATTTTCTAGGATATTAAGTGGTCAATGTTATGGTCTCAATCCACCATGTGTTGAATATCCCTAGTTGTTCATAGTATTTTCCTTCTTTGGTCCACATAATTTGTAGTCAAGTTGAATAATCCATCCAATGATTTCCACTGTGTAAAAAAAATAGGCAAAATAAAAAATTGATATTGAAATGCCTTGGAGGTTCCTGTGAGTATCTTATTAATATTGTTGGTTACCCCTGCGGCCAAAAATGCAAGCCATTTAAATTATTCATGTAGGTGTATCATGCAATACAAAATACCTATAACCCCTTTTGTTTCTTTCATATCATCTTTTGTTTCTTAATAAAAAAATTGGTAATTCATTCAACAATGATGCATATCGAAGAATAATCTATAAAATTAATTGGTATCCCTCTACATGCCCTTATCACATGGTAAATTTTAATGGCCCATATAGAAATAAACTTGGGGTCTTTTTGTCAAATCTATAAGTATGTCTTTGAAAAATTTGGAAAAATTTAACATATGGTGTTTATATGAAAAGGAAAATGGATAAATGAATCATAATGGGGTGAATATGTTAGAAGGGTGCACGACTATAGAGAGAACCCATAGATGGATTGAACCTTATTGTTATGTTTATCACCTCTTTGTCATTGAATGATAGAGTTGATGGTGAATTTTAGGAATGTTACCTAATGATAATTATTATATCATATGACAATAATGCTATCAAATGACAACAGTGCTATCATTTGATAGTAATATTATTTTAAAAAAATGTTATTATTTGTTAGTAATCTTACTGAATAGAAATAATGTTTTTGTTTCATAAATATGATACCAAATGATAGTAATGCTATGAATCAGTAATAATGATGTCATTTGAAAATATTTTTATTGAATGATAGAGATTATTTTTAAACAATAACATTGATGTCATTTGATAGTGTTATGTTCATTCAATGACATTAATATCAAGAGACAACATTTCCATAATTTGAAAACATTATTGTCATTGGACAATATTAATATAGTTCAACAACTTTGGTGTCACTTAGAAACATGTCATTCAACACCATCACTTGACAGTTCCTTCATCCCTTTCATGCTACTAAAAGTTTCCTTTATGTGTATATGCACAGATGTTTGTTTGAATATAATGGTGAATTAGATCATATTAAATTTATATGGAATGATAAACTATATTTATATGTATTAAATTTATTTTAAATGGTAGGTGAGTTGACTTAGAAAAATAAATTACATCTAGATAATTTAGGCAAATCCACATCATTCACCACCCACTAAAAATAGCTATATGCCAATGTCTAAAATTGAAATATTCATGAATTATAAAATAATATCCACTAAAATTTACCCTACCTTCTCATATAATTGTCTTTGGTTTCATAATGTTTTGGTGGAGTGGCAGACTTGTAAGGGAGCAGGGATTTTCAATAATCTGGGAGGCTTGTTACTCATTCCATACTATGATGATTGATCTACATTGTAAAATCCTCAGACAAATGAATAGTCCTTTTATTATACCTATTTGAGTATTGAGAATTACCTCATCCAAATATCTATATTTATAAAACTAAGCCTCACAGTCAATGTGGGATAATTAATGCTTTTTCTTGTGTAGCTTCCTATGGGCCAGGAGTAAGCATATTAGATTCTAATTAGTTAATTAATTTGAAGGGGTAGAGATCATGATATTTTATTTTCTTTAGGTAAATATAAACCCCATTTCCTCTTTTTTTGAATTAGTCAGTGGGTTAAACAATTAAGATCAATCCATAGTTGTTGATGTGATCTTGTTCAAATACTTACTTCACTTGGTTTGGCTTGGTTGAATATTATTTCCATATATAGTTGTTCTGAATGTAAATTAAAATTCACTTATGAGTCTAAGTGTGTAATGATTTTGTGTTGTCTATTCCCTTTGTTCTATATATTTTTACACCTAAATCCATATAACTGACTAGTTGAAATATGCTTCATTGATTTTGCATGAGTTTACCTCCCTAATTAATATCAATTAGATGTTATTTGATACATGATAGATACACTTTTCCATTTATATTCTTTTATACATGCCTTGTTAGATAGTTGATTTGACTCAACATCTTTTCATATATCTCAATATGATCAAGTGCATTGTCATAAACAATCTTCAGTGACCTTATCTATCCTTTGTCCTTACCTATCTTGTTAGCACCTACTTCCAAGACAAAATTAATGACCACAGTGTAGTTATTATTGGTTGTATTTCCTTTAAACTAACTTTGTGAATCAATTGTAGTCTATGATACTCAATCTAATAAATATATTATGATGTGTTAAAATCTAAATATTTCATTTTATAAACACTCTAATGCTAAAAAAAATAACATTAAACAAAAACCCTAATCTATATGGTGTTACTTGGCACCCTTTTTGTTTAGCATCAAGAATGATAAAGACTAATGATGATAACTCTAAAGCCTATAACCATTAACATGTCCTATTAATATGGTTCCCTATATATCTTTTCACAAAATCATACCTTATTTTGAGACTTAATGAATAATGTAGGGTCTACTTCATCTAATGTACAATTTTCTTGGGAATGCCTTAAACATGTTATCATATATAGTATCATTTATTTTGGATGAAATTGCTTAGATTGTAAGTTATGATCGTGACATGCCTTTTGAATTAACTTATGTATTTATTGTGTGTATTGTGACCTTTTTTGAATTTCATCCATTATAACCAAGTGCATTATTCTTTGCTTTAGGGAGTCTTGGTTGCCTAACTTCATGACCATTGTAATGTGTATACTCATAAGAATGTACTCCATAGGCATTACTGCTTCAAGACCATGGAGAAGATGAAAGGGAGTGAAATTTATGACACACTTGTAATTTATTATGTATGCCCAAAAAATCATAGAAATGTGATCCTCCCAATCATACCTTTGCACATTTAATATTTTAACTAAAATATACATTGTTTGATGCTTCAACACATCCTTTTTATTTAAGGGTATAAGCCTTGATCATGTGGAGTGAGATCATAAAATTTTTAGTGACAATCTTGATAGTGTTATTGATGAAATGTTCCTATGTCACTAACAACATTTTTGGGCAGCCAAATCATGTAATAATGTTTTCATATAAGAATTTGGCTGTGTCCTTTGTACTATAACATAGGGTTGTATCATCTTTCAAAAACATTTGTAAGGAATCCATCACAATAATAATGTGCCACACATGATTTTTTTTATTGGGTGAGTCTTAGTTCTAAACAAATAATTCCACATTGTTAAAATGTTTGTTCTATGAGCATTGGGATTAAAGACATCTCATGACACTGATTCATCTTTCTTATTAACTGACACACATCATAATGTTTAGCTACACTATGCACATCTTAAAAAAACATTGACCACCAAATACCAACTTGTAATATTTTTATTGTAGTGTATTCACCTATAAAGTGAGCCCCTACAATTCATTTATGTGATTATTTAATAATTTGTGGTCCTTCATGATCTAATACTGCTTTACATAGCACATCATATTTTCCAATATTGTACATAAATACATTGATGAGACTATTAGGATAGCTTGGGTGACCATTTGTTTTTTACCCCATTCTATACAATGGGTATGTAAATTTTATTTATCTAAGAATTTTTTAATTTTTTCCATATTATCTCAGATTTTAGTGTCCCCAAAAAAGTGCATATTTGGGGACTCATCCTCTATTTATTATGGTTTATCACCATTTTATACAATTATTAGATGATCTTGTATAACATTTTATCAACATGTATTTACATTAATTTTAAACTCAAACTCTTGAAAAAACATGAGCCACCTAGAGATCCATCCTCTAAACATTTGTTTGTTAACCGGGTATCTCAATGCCTTGTCATCCCTAAAAATATCAAATGGTGTGGCCGATAGATATTGTAAAAACTTTAAAAATGCAAATTACATATCTAATGCCTCTCTTTTTATAGTTTTATAGTTATTCTCTATTGATGATATATTCTTGTTGGAAAAATGTATGGGGTGATCCAACCCACCATCCCCTATTGACGTAACAAAAGCATCCACATGTATGTGGAATGGATTCTTCCAGAAAAAGAAACTAAAATAGGTTATATAACGAAATTTTTTTAAGATAGATAAATGCCTCTTGAAATTATAAGGTCCACTCAAAATTTGTATCCATATGCAGTAATGTTTTCCATTGGTCTCGATATCGTTATGTATCCTTTGATAAATTTTATATAGTATCTCATATGACCTATAATGGTAAACACTTATGTATAGTTGATCAGGAGTGGCATACAAAATATTAAATCAATCTTAAATTTATCAACCAAAATGCCATCACTACATACAACATGGCCTAGAAGAACACCAAAAGGTGTAAAAACAAGCACTTCTTTAAATTTAGGGTAATGCATAAAGATCAACATCATTATAGCATTAGTCATAGTTTGAATAGATGTTATTTAAATAGAAATATATATCAAAATCATACAAATATACTTCTTGGAAATCATAAATTAATTCTTTAAAGGCAATTACAACTACTCTAGAGAAAATTGTTGGTGATCTATTCAAACAAAAATGCAATAATTTATATGTGAATGATCCCCACTTAGTTGAAAAATTTATTTTAGCTTGTTCTTCTTCTGTGATTACAATTTAATGGTACCTATTGAATCCATTTTTTAATGATTACACTTCATGATGTGTGACTAAATCAAGGGATTCAACCATGAATGGTATTAGAAAAAGATCAATGATATTGCATGTGTGGTAGTCTCCAAAAACCCCTATCTCCTTGAACTTATTTGGTTGTATCAATATGGGACTCACCCAATATTATTTTTCAACTAAATAAGTGATTTAAATGTCTTAAATTTGATACAATATATCCATTACCTTTATCTTCATATAAGGGTTTAGCATATATGGTCACTTTTTATCAACTTGAGTGCACTCTTTTAACTCTATGTGTATCTCACCTAAAAATATATTTAAACCTTGTATTTATATAATTTTGTGAGGAAAATATATTGATAAACTCATAGAAGTTGTAATGCCTCTAATATCTATTCCTAGCCCAAGTAGTCTCCCATAGTTGTAATCTCAGGAACCAACTATGTTCCAATCTTTTCTTCAATCATTTTTGGGAGTTATTGATACACTTTATATTATGTATTTAGTAGAGGTTATCATATATCACGCTCCCCTTTCCATTTTAGAATGTTTTTTTTTTGTAATATTTCCTCTTCAATTTAATCTTTGATTTGGGATAGTGTTGGTATAACTACCCTTTCTAATTCAAAGAAGTTATCTAAATATAGACCTCCATCACTATTTTTGGATTCCATAAGCTTGTATTTTATTATATTACAAGGCTCAATAATCTATTCTTCCTATTTACTAGCCTTATAATTTTAAATCACCATATTTAAGTTATGAGTTGCTCCTTACTATGATGATGACTCTATTGTAGCTCCAAATATATTACTCACCCATGACATTGAAATATTTTAAAATTATAGAATACATTGTGCACTAATGTATTATCATCCTTAAACAAAAAATTAGGTATGAAATATTGTCACACTTGTGCCTAATTTTTAGTCTCGCTCCTATGCTCTTGATGTATGTACAAGGCCATTTTTATTGGTGTAGGTGTGTGGCTAATTTTTTTTACCCAATACCTTTGCTCCACTCCTTACATAGACCATATACCTACACATTAGTAAATGTGCATCTCAAGACATTCAAATTCTTGAAATAGTGTCCATCCTAATTTAATAGTAGGTGATAATTAAAACTACATGATTGAAAACTCACATGCTTCTTCCTAATGTATCTTTGGATCTCTATGCACTGCCCACCAAGTCAATGTAATTCCTTTAAGTACATAAATGAGTACACTAACTCTTTTATTTACATATAACACATGATATTATAACCTAAAAAATGAATGAGTTAAGGTTATTTATCATAAAATATGGAGGTAAAGAGGCCATATTTCATGATCTCCTCTTTCCCATTTCAACATATGAGTGTTTGAATCACCACTTATAGAAGATATTATTTCTCAAGGTAAAAAACCATTTTGAGTATTTTTGATATGATCCATAATTTTGAAATATGTATTATACATGAAATCCAACTGTGAAATAATATGATATCACACTAATGGAGATGTAAAACCTACAAGTTGAAACTATGGTGCTAGAGATTTTGTTAATATTGGATTATAAGATGACTAATCTTTTATCTATAATTGATCCATATTTGGGTTTAAAAATTGATACTTGACAATTCAGTATGCAATTTTCTATGTATGTACACCAAATTCAAACTAATTATTATCATCGTATGTATATAGTGACTCTAGTTCCTTTAGAATTATGTAAACATTGTGTTCCCTTTTATTCAAAGGGATGAAAATTATATTATTTCCTTGATGAGCCTCTATTTGGTTATGTAGTGTGTTAATACACATGTGACCAACGTAAGACCATTCCATACCAATTAAGGTATGGTAATAGGGTTCTACATTATTCATATCAATGACCTCAAAATCACTTCCTAGACTTAGTTAGACCACTATAATATCCACATATTTTAGGTTACCAATTGGGTTTACCTACCCACAACCTATAAGGGTGATGGTGACAGGAATGTAACTTAGGTGTGGCCTATCAATGGCTTCCCATGCAGATATTTGGATAATATTAATAATACTCCCTACATATAATACTACATTATAATTTTTTTAAACTACAAGCATAATATCTATGTGGGAATCAACATCCCAAGGCTTATTTATTTTCACATACCAAACAACCTTATCTATATTTTTTTTACCACACTATGCATATTCTAATAGTATATGCAAGAGGTTTGTAATATTTTGTGATATATCCTCATTACATAGCATTCTAAATAATTTCAGTAAGTTTTTAAAATTAGAAACAACTCCTTATTGATTCATTATGTGTTCCATATATTGTTTTTGTATCTCCTTCTAAATCATTCTATTGTTGTATATTTGTTATAACTTGTGTTTTTCGATACATCAAAGTCTTTTCCATTATAGGATCAAGATATTTACTAGGTTGAAATTTTCTAATTTCCTAATCTACTATCATCTCTAAAGGTGAAAATCCTTGTTTTACATGTTTTTATATGATAAATACTTGGATGAATTTATTTTACTTAGGTTTCATATTGATCAAGTTTACATTGAACACCAACTTCTACTTCCTTTGCTTCCTTGAGTATCAACTTCTACTTCCTTTGCTTCAAATTTAAAGTGCACACAATAGGCATATGTCTACACATTGGTTGGTAAATTCTTTATGTAGTGATTATATTCTCTACACAAATATCATTACATAGGTGGTCTTTTTTTATCATTTTCATTGTTATAACCTCATTGATATCCTCCTTGGTATCTTCCCTTGTAGTTTACTTTCTATCCTCCTCAATTTTTTTTGTATCCTCATCCTTAATACTATTATCTAATGTATGTTCCTTGCTAGTATTGATGTGCATAATACCACCTATATTTGTGTTGATGCAAAATTATATCCCAGTTAAATTTGTGATGCTCCAAAATATTATTATTATTTTAAGATTGATACTAGTTTTGATGAGAATATGGTGTCTAGCCATATAGGCATTAGGGTTAGCATTATGATGATCAAGGTATCTACTCTGGATTACCTTGTGTCAAACTTTTCATGTCCACGTTTGGGCTTCGTATACCTTACTTCACATTTGGTAAGTGATACAAAACAACTTCAAAGACATTCCTCACTAAATATTATTTTAGCTCTTATATAGATCTTTTATTCCAATCATTATGATTTGTACATTTTAAAAAGTTATAATACATACTCTAAATTTTCTTGATATATTACTATAAATATATAGCACTTTGAAGTAGCATGTCCAACTACTCTATAAATTTTAACAAACATAATTTTGAGTTTAGGATATTCATTCATGTGGTGGCCTTATCAACCACATTATATAAATGATAAGTCTACTTAAGTATTATAATTATCATGAATATCATACATTATTATGATAAAATCATCCATATTTTCTTCTACTTTGGAACCCATTAATGGAATGTTAACACAATCCTCAATTTACTCCACTCCTAGAGCAATAGATCAAAAATCATTCTTAGTCAGGGATTGAGATTTGTGTAACAAAAATCTAATTCTTAGTAGTAGCCCTTATACAAATGAATCAGTGTTATGCATGTCTTTCATGATGAAATCAATCTTACTCATGAAATTAGAAAATATTCAATCATAATCTCCAACGAATTATCTATACTTTTATTGAATCTTCTTTAGATCTTGAATAGTCTGGATTGTTCATTTTTTCACCTCAAACTCTACAACTAATAAATATTTAATTTTTGAAAGATAGAGAGTATTAATATTCCTTTTCAAAAACAATCTTTGAGGGTTATCCTAACAAATCTATATGAATGTACATTTATTTACATCATCAGATGTTAGCCCCTTAACGTCCCATTTCATGTCATAAGTTAACAAGTATTTATTAAGATCCATAAACCCATAATAATGAATCAAAGAAATAAACATGCATACATTTAGAGACATATTTGACACACTTTAAGTTGATAATATTGGTTTCTACACACTGGTAACTATGACAATAAGCTATTATGATTATGTTTGTCTTTACACTAGTGACTATAGCTACGGACTTCTATGCACTATTATTTTTAGGTGTTCTTAAAAGGATTTTTTACTCTTATATCCTATTCTTGTATATTTAATACTTTGTATTCACACTTATCTTTCCAAAATTATATATAAATGAATCAAATCAATATGTATTTACCTATTATTTTGTATTTATTCTCTCAAATGATAAATTGGGGTTGGGCAATGCATACTCTTGAAGTGGATTATCTCTATTTTCAAGTTATTCTAACATTTAACTTGAAATTGTGATAGTTATACATTCTAACATAAATTATTGCAAGAAATATTTCTTCTTAGGTCCATATAATATCCCTTTCATTAATTATGATCTATTTCTATCTTCTACCTATTTTGATGTTAACCTACTTTATTCTTCCTTCTCCATGAGATCCATGTCTGTATAATTTATATTTCTTTCTTTCTCTTCATACATCCCTTCTGTATACCTTCCACACCCTTTACTTCCAACTTCTTTCATATCTTCTCTCCAAGCTTTTCCATTTCAAGTATCCTCTACTCTACTCCTACTCGTGTTGACAATTAAATCTAGATTACTCATTTTATTCCATATTTTATGTTATCATAGTTCTCTTTCTAATCCCATAAATTTATTCTTGCTCTAGCTCTTCTAGTCCAACATATTTTGAGTTTGGGTTCAATTTTGTCTTCTCAACTCTATATCATTCACTTATATCTCTCACACACTCCCATGATGTCTAGAGTGACTACTCCATATTGGTAAAAGTAGGCAGCATGACCTTTTCCAAAACCAATATATTGATTAACTTAGGTAGTCACTGAAGAAACTTACCATATATTTCTCTGACAAACATATCTTGTGTAGCTTCAAAGGAAAAATAACCTTTTAGAACAAATTCCATGATATAGCCATTAATTTAAGTTTGGCCCCAATAGTCCATGACATTTATCTAATTAGTATATAGACTTCACAGTATATCTAAATTTTCTTCCATCTATACTATACACTTTGGCCTTATTATTTATAAATATTAATACTCTAATATTGACAACCATCAAACTAAAAATATAGCTAATTTACACCAAATATTTTGTAAATCTCTTACTATATATGTTCTTGAATTATCTCTTTTGCAATCACTTCAAATATTCTCACTTATTCATCTTTAAGGTTTTAAATTATCTCATTTAACCATCTTTTTAAATATCTCTATCTTGGAAACCATCTAAAAATATTTCAAAAAGTCCTTGCTCATCAAACCATTATTAGTAGAATTTATAAAAACTTCTAAAACATGCTAGTTACAAATATCGATTACTTATTTAATAAAAAAAATATAATTAATAGTAACTAATATTAAATTTTTTATATTAATATACTATATTTATCTCATTATATGAAGACATGAAAAATTAATCTATATAGAATAATAGACATAGACTATATGAATAATAGAGTAAAACATCCATAGGATTCTCTATGCACAGATCATAAGTAAAAGATGCATAGGTAAACCATTCACAACATTTTATTAATCTCTATCACATGCATAAACATTCATAATTAAAACTAAAAAATACTTACAAAGATTTTAAAAAGTGTTGTCTATTTATTTTCCAACATTTTACTATGCCAAAAGTAGATGACTCTTCACAATCTAAGATCGAATATTGTTCTATCAAACTTTTAATACATATAATTAATTATATAAAAGATAAAATAATGTGATATGCACATGTGGATATGAAATATAAATTTCAATTTTAGCATGCCCTGTTCCATACTCAACATATTAAATTCAAGAAGTAAACATGATTTCCTCTAAAGGATATTAATATTATATTCCATGAATTTTTAACACTTGATTATAATGAATGTATTTCAGACATTTTTTGCATTGTTGGAGGTATTTATCTAATATTTTGTATCCAAGATGTCCTCATATAATATTAAATACCACTATGCTTGATATAACTATAAAATGAGAAGAAACTATGAAAGAGAGTACTTGTAATATAAGCACTATATGACCCATAGTATATTTGGTATGTCCACCAAATTATTTTACAACTCAATAAGTATCATGTGGATATTGTTTTTGAACAACCAAGATAATGAAGGAGTGTTATGGTGTACACATTTTCACTTCATCCATTATCTACCATAAAACTATGGATAGATTATTTGGTAATGTAAGTTCTAATAACAAGTGCATCTATATCTGAATCATCATAAAAAACTTGAATTTCATGAAATTTGATAATAAGATGTGATAATTATTTACTATTAGGTATATCAATAATGTCATCAAATAGATGTCCATATCTAGAAGGAGGTAAATGATCATTGTGTGTGTAATGAATTTTATAATTATCATTGTTATTTGATTTAGGATTATGAAAATGACCTTTGTACTATTTTAGATGTACATTATCATTTACATTTAGATTAGCCTCTTCAATAGTTTCATAAATATATATGATATTCTAAGAAATGAGATATTGAATTTTGTGCTTAAGATTGAAACACATAATTCTAAAATTCCCCACACAACTATGATATTCAAAATATGCATTTATGTATAAAAATATCTATATTTCAGTCTACACACACACACACACACACACATTTCCATGCATGGAGGGAGAGCAAATTCATTACATTATAGGATATTTTCCAATAAAAAATCAGGAGGTAATGGCAAACCTGATAGTTTCCTCCTTGGTAGAGCTTATAGTTGAATCTTTTGAGTTGGTTGTGATATACCATTAACTGTAAATTCTATTTTCTTCTCACTTTCATTTTATTTAATATTATTATTTGTATTGATTTTAAATTTAAATAGAATGAACATTTGAGGCATACTTGATATTTTTCAAAGTAACCAAATTAACTACACACTTTTTGACTATATTTCATAGTTCATCATAGGATTTAAACTTATCAAATATAATTGACTTTTGAGAAGGAGAAAACAAGGTTTATGTATAATTTTCCTGAATCTCATTATCAAGAATTTGATTTTTAATTTTGGTGAGCAAGTTCATGTACCTTAATACATATTCACTAATTATCTCATTATACCATTTTTTAACTTTGTAATTTGAGCATATGATAAATTCTGCCCAATTTTGATAGAAAATTTTAAAAAATATGATTTTCTAAAGGATTAAGATATTTTACCAATTAAAGGGGAATAACAGAGAACCATATTAAATCATATTATTTTATATATTTTTTGAAATATAAATGTGAATGTTTTACTATTATCTACATAATCTAGACAAGTTTCATGAAAGGAAAATAAAATCTATTTAGAATCACCTTTTCCTTCATAGAGTGTATGTTTGGGATCCAAAAATATAACTATTAATGTGTAATATTTAATTTGTGGTGATAAAGGGTTATATAATAATTAAAATGAGTCCATATATGGGCTATAATGAGAGGTAAATTGCTAAATATCAGCCAACATAGCTTGTAATGCAAGAATGGTATGATCTAAACTAGTATTGAGAGATGTAATAGGATGAGTGTAAGTATCATGGGTAGTCATAGGAATGGATAATTATTGGAAGATAAGTGTTTTTACAAAACTAATAGATGGTGTTATATAAATATAAATTTTAGTAGAATCAATGATATAAGTATCAAAAATTGAAGATCCATCTTTAGTGACTTTATTTTGTTCCTAACTAACCACGTAGAGAAATAAATCAACATTTTGAGGATGTTCATGAACATATTGTAATAATTTTTCTTCATCATTTTGATCATTTTTTTCTTCCTAACTATTGTATTTTTAAATAAGAACCATGGTATGATCCTCAATAGGGTGTGAAGTAAGCAAGTAAATATCCTTGGAAGTTTCACTTGTGATGTCATTGGTAATATATGCTTTCTATTATTCCCAATTCTTGTTAAATTAGGGATTATGATAGTGAGTAGTGAAAATGACTTTGGGATATGGTTTGTCTTGAATTATTCCATGATTTGAGGACATGACATTATATGCAAGACCTACACATTCTTAATTATCTAACATAATAATTGGATAGTTAATTTATTGTGTATACTTGCCCAATCCTATCCCAATCATGTAATATAAATATCATAATTTTGGTATATATTTTTTAATATAAATATCATAATTTTAGGCATCATTTACTTTTAACCATGTTGACATCTTATGAATATTTTTAATATTTTTGAAAAAATTCATACATGCTATTTGAATGTTCTAACAATTTTAAGTATAATAAAATGGAGATTTCTCTCAACTAATATTTGGAACATTATAAAATTTTAATCATGTAGAAATTAAATATATATCATCTTGTAAATTAGGGGAATATTTTATAAGGAAACACATAATCCTTTGTAACATGTAAGAGAGACTCTCATTAATTCAACCTATTATAAGTACGAGGTAATATAAATTAATTAAAGCTAATGAATATGAATAAAATATAATTCAAAAATAAAAAATCAAGGTATGAGAGTGATCTAGTTAAGGTACTGAATGATTCATTGGCTCTAAGAACTACTTGGTCACTCATTTATTAGTTTTGACTAAATTTTTTAGATCACTAGCTACAAAGGTACAACCATTATTGTATCCCATTAACCCTTATTTTTAGGTTATGTTGAGAGTATCTTCCTTGGGAGATATGCTCATCTTAGGTTCAATAAAAATTAAATGGATAAAATAATCTTATTATTAATGTAAACAAGGGACCCTAAGAGTTTCTAGTATATTATGATAGGAGGAAACAAAAATCAATGTTTATTGTTGTCATATGGTAATGATTGTTGGGATAAATACCTCACACCATGATGTATATATTATAACACCATATATCACTTCATTACAGTCACTAAGTAGTAATAAATTTATAAGAACATAGATTCTAAAAAAATAAAGGAAATGAAAATGAAAGTGAAAATAAAGGAAAAATATATCAGTATTATAAAATTAAGAAAATTTCAACCTAGGGTCTAAATAAATATTTTATATGTCAAGATGATTCAAGGCAACAACAAAATAGATTCAATGTCTGTCATAGTCTAAGGTTGAACATGCTTAATTATTTTGTTAGATTTTTTCTAAGGATGAAGGCTACTTTATTTCAATGATAATAATTTAAAAAAGGTTAAAATAAATCATATCCCAAAAATTATTAAAATAAACAATAAATGTCATAAACAGGTGGATTCACCATAAAATTTAAATATTTTTAATATAAAAAAGTAATAAAATATATGAAATTAAGATATTCAAATTAAAATTTTGATATATAATGATCTAATATGAAAACATATAGACTTTAATAAACTACAAAATTCACTAAAATAATGAATCACTAAAAATAATAAATTAAGTTAGGGTTAAATAATGTGATTTAAAATAATTAAAAATCTTACTATGTAAAATTTATGTAGGTGAAAACTATTTTAAGTTGACCTAAATAAAAGTGTATTAATTAAAATTTTGATTCACAACTTATTGGCATAAATGCCGTCCTCAGAAATAATTTATAATTGAACATTACCTACATATGCCAAATTGGCTTCAAGCTGATGTATTTAAGCCTCCTATAGTGATAATGGGATATGAGGTGATACAACTATAATGTTATATCTAGATGACTTATATGAATTCTTTAAAATAAATCTCCTTGAACTACAATAAACATTATTTAGACTTGGATAATGACTATTATAATGTTGAATAGTTAAAATGAAATAAAGTGGTGATATTTTGCTTGGTTTGCATTGATATTTATAGAGATATATAGTTAGAGTAAAATAATTATCCTTGATTTTATTTTAAAGGAGAGTCACTATGAAAATTTTCCAAGCCAACTTAAAAAGATATGTAAGATATTTATTATGTAATATCACAAATCTTAAAAGTGATAGTTAGAGCAAGGGAAAAAATGTTGCATTAGGGGATATAGCCATAGTATGGCCCTATCAAACTAGTAGAGACTTGTCCCATAATCCCAAAGGCCATTGAGACAAGTCTAACAAGATTATATAGGATGAATAATGATGAATTAAGATGAAAATATACTTATAAATGATAGTTAAAATGTGTATAAAATAGTGAAAACTCTCCAGTAGATTACAATTTGATGAAAGGGTTAATATACCAAGGGTAAACATCCCAAGAATAAATAATGTCGAGCATTAATGATTAATTTTATGTTTGTAAAACCTCATATAAAATACCTTAATATAATTAGGGATATAAATTAAGATGATTACTAATTAAAATATGAAAAACATTGAATTAAAGGTCTTCAGCTAAATCCCACCATTATACAAATGGTAGATAGATTAAAGGTTATAATATAAGGGGTTATTTAATACCTTGACATTACTATGGATTCATGGGAATACCTAGCTAAATTTATAATATTTTATTAAAAATCTAATTTGTGAGGATATACCCTTAACTTAGGCATACTATGGTTGGATACAATTAATGCATTCATTGTTTATATATTACGTAACACATTGATCTCAAATGGAAGAACACAAAAGAAAGTGACTCTCTACCCATGAGCTTATCCTTCATGTAAAGAATAAACCTATTAGATATAAAATGAGGATATTGATTAATATTAATTATAGTTTTTTATCATGATTGGATGTATCTCACACATGAAATATCATTATGATAACACAATCATTTAAAATATCCTTTAAAAACATTATTAGATCACCATATAAATAAATGACTTATTTTAATGCATGACATACTCCTTCACCAATATCTTTCCATTTAAATGAACCTCATATGTCATGGGAGACATTAAAACTTTTCATCAACTACTACCAAAAAATTATAATCTTAGCCTGCTATAGGGTATTGAATAATCCACGGTGTATTTATCTGTGCAATTATAAATCCTAATTAAATAACCTTTAAATATAAGCATCACGTGTTATTTTAAACAAGAAACTCATATAGTGACCATGATTAAAAGATAAATATTCCTTCATAATGGATTATCATGACATGATAGGAATACATATATATATATTTAAATCCACCACACATATATCAATGATGAATACATACCCATACACCAAAAATACAGGTGAATAAACCCTATTGTTAAGGACATAGTCAAATCATAATTACAAAATCTCATAGAAGAAGGATTTATCTATCCTATATATGATAAGTGGTAGGTATCACCCCTTTTATTATGATAAAAAGGGAAGACAAATAACATATATATGTATGTAAAATATAGAACTTAATGCAGCCATGATGAAAGATCACTTTCCTCTTCCTTTCATTAATCCAATACTTAAAACATTGGTAGGAAAAAAATATCTCTCCTTTTTCGATGGTTTTAGTGTCTAAAATTATATAAAAATAACTCCCAAGGACCAGGATAATACTACATTCACATGTCCTTGGGTTACCTGTGCACATGTTTGTTACTACCATCCATAATGTGCAATTATTTGGCCATCTTCAAAACAACTAAATTGAGCATTTGTTTCGTGTACCACATGTTTTTTTTATAATTTTATATTGACGAGTTCATAATATATGGGGACATATATGAATAATCCATCAAGATTATTAACAAATTCATTAAATGTTGTCAATATAATTGATTGTATCTAATTCATTAAAAATTAAATATGTTGATCGCTAAATTTATTTTATAAGGCTACCACATCCTACCTACATAAAAATAGGTAGGTCCTAGCAAAATAAATTTAATAAAAAACTTACTAAACCTACAAAAAATATGATGTTTAAAGTTTCATAGGATATGTTTATTACTATAGTATACTTATTAATGATTTTAATAAAATTAAAACACCTTTATTTATTTTAATTTCTAAATATGTTAAATTTTTATGGACTATTTCATGTAAAAAATCATTCCAATAAATGTAATTTCTAATCATATTAACTTTAGTCCTATAGGGACCTGATTGGAAGTTACGCTTCCACACCAATACATATACTTTTGATATCATTATAAGATTTTTCATAAAAAAGGCTTCTTGATTTGTGGCATATAATTTATCAAAAAAATATTCATGAAGTAGATATTAGCTAGACCATGATGGAAAAGGAATTTCTTTTAGTGGTATATGCCATCAACAAATTTATACATTATATTATAGGTTATTCTTATTTTATTTTCTCTAACCATGTTGCAATCATGCATTTAATGAATAAATAAATAATCATTGGGCTAATAATTACATGGTTATTACTCTTGCATTAAATTTAAACTGATATTATAGGTAGAGCAAGTAAATATATTATGTTCATATAATTTTTATCACTAATGTCATCTATAGAATATGGTCTAGTAATAGATGACACTTTTTTAGATGAACATATTAATGATTTTTTGAAATAACACTATTTTTTTTGTATAAAGTTATAATTATTTAGATTTAGTAATGATCCCACAACATTTCTCTCAAAAATACAACTTATACTCGGTGGATAAAATTTGTCCATAGTCATAAATATCAGGGTATCTCTTTCATATAGGACCTAAGTTAATAATCCATTGGCCTATAATGGAGGATGGAGTAGTTAAATCATCTTTTCATGTCAAGATGAACCTTGGGATTAAATTTTTTATTTGAAGAGGATAACATCCAATATATTGACTATAGGCTACTACATGCCCACCCTACATAAATAGTTTTTTTTGTATACCTGCTAGTGTGACATATGTCAATGCTTCAAGAAACCCACACATTATAATGAGATGCATATAAAACCATAATTTTTAGTAGAACCCATAGGCATATGGGTCATTTTATTTCTTAAACTAATAGATACAATGCCTAATAAAAATGAGTACCTATTGGTATTTATATATTAACTAATTAGATTCATGGACATGGAATATTTAGCACATGTAATAGATGATAAATTTATAGAACTTTAATATGAAGATATAATCAAAAGATTTTATATACAAAGATAAATACTTATATATCAATGAACGTAGCTCACATTTTATCTTATTATGATCCTTATTGTATAATATGAAATCAGGCACAAAACATCTACTCCATATGATCCTCAATCTACTGGCCAAGTGAAAGTCATGAATAGAGAGTTGGAAAATATTCTCATGAAAATAATATTTTTGCACCACCGATATTAAGATGCATATCTTTCTAAAGCTTTACGGCCATATAAAATAATAAGGAAGACCATAATGTTGTTTATACTTTATAAGTTGGTCTGGAAAGAAATTGGTTCTACTCATAGATTTTGTGATAAAAACTTAATGGACCACCCTAAAAATTGGCACATATTTATTTAAAGTATAAAAATAGAGGATAACAGAACATAAGATATTAAATCTGAAGGCAAGAATTATATCATACAAAATGGCTCAACAATAATGAGTTATATAGAATGATAGAGTCATCACGACATGGGAATTTTAACTAGAAGAATGGGCCATGTTATATGAATCTTAGTGTAAGGAACATAAAGGGAAGTTGATAAATACATGGATTGTTAATTATAAGATATTAAATATTTATAAAATGGAAAAGTCAAGGTAAAAAAAATCAAACCATTAATATATTATTTTATATTCAACAATCATCATCTAAAGATGTATATGAAACCAAGTCAAAATGGGAATTCATATATAAGATAATCAAAAAAGAAAGACCTTTAATGGATATGAAGCTACCTAAAATAGTGGATGATCACACTCTTTTCAAATATCAATGTTATTAGGACCATATTTAAGAATGAAATGGGCATTGTAGCTCACTATCAATTTCCATGGATAAAGGGTAAAAAACATAGCACAACCTTTACCACCCTATCAGTTGTTTGGCTTACCAAGGGATGAATTAAAAAAATAAAATAATAATAATAATAATAATAATAATAATAATAATAATAATAATAATAATAATAATAATAATAATAATAATAATAATAATAATAATAATAACTTTTGGGAATTTTTCATAGCATTGGTTATAAACTAGTTTATTAGTTGACAATTTACTAAATCAAAGACCTTTATTTAAAAACTAACTTGAGTTTTGATCACAAGAAAGGGTTAACAAAAAGAGAGAAAAAATAAAACAAAAAAAGGTTAAAATTATTTTTTATAATTCTAAACTTTTATCATGAACTCATAAAACTTTTAAAATATTCATACAATTATTGTAGTTAAGTTTGTATTATTGTATGTCTTGTAATGTGATGTTACAAATCACATCAATTTTGATACAGGTTAATCAATAATTTCTACAAGTTTAGTCGTACTTGCTATGGGTTGATTGGAATATGTTATAGGATGATGGAAAATGCTAAAATAAGGTAAATACATCTTATACAAGATGGCTTGGATGATCAGATGAAACATATATTGTCCATGGGTTATTATAAAATTCCATTTGTTATTCTAAAGAGTGATTCAAGTTTCACTCACAAAACCATACACTCTCATAGCATTTATTTCTTGATAGAACACATCTTCCTAATTTAAGAGATCTGCAATTAATTATAGGAAGATCATAATGAATCACTAGGATCCATCAGACACATCTAGGTATCTCTAAAACCCAAATAGAAGCTACATTAGTAAGTGATTGACTTAATAATTAGTGTTACTCTTCAAATAGTCAAGTCCATCCAATACTTCTCAAGCATGTTTATTAATCACATACGACATCAAGTTATAATCCTTATTTTAGGAAGATGTAATTCTTACTCGAAGAAGCTAATAAATGATGTTAAAGGAAGAAAAATATATATTAACATGGCCACTAATAATCCAACATGACCAATATGTTGTATTTATCACTCACACTCATGATTTAAACTAATAAAGTATCCTTCAATACATCATACATGAATACATAATAGGTTACAACAAATTATCCAAGCACTAATAGAAGCAAAAATTGATATTATTGGTAAAAAATGTGTAAGAGGCAATTATGTCATATTTTTACATAATAATTATGTTTTCATTAAAACATTTGTAGCTATGTAATCATGATTATTAAAAATATGATTCTAGTGCTTTAGGTTAAAGTCATGTCGAAATACATTATTTATAGGAAATAATGTCAAGTAGATCATTAATATTGTAAATCCGACCCATTTAATCAAAATTTTGCATCTTTCATAATTAACCAAGCTTATTATATCACTCTAAATTGCATGAAATGGGATTTCGAGTGAGTTTTATAAAAAATAGATGATTAAACTAAATTATGCAGGCACATGAAATGTCCCATCATGGAAAATAAAGGAAACAAAGTACATAAATTAGGTGGAATTGATTACTAAAAATACAAGGGGAATACAAGTATGAAAATTATGTAAGTATATGTATAAAAATTTGTAATAGTTTATGACACATTAATAACATTATAAATCCTATTTTCTATTGTAAGAGCTAGAAACAACTTCTTTAAGAACATGGAATCAAATTAAGAACAATGTGAGAGGAGATGTATTTAGAATAGAACCAACAAAAATCACACCATTAATAATCAAACATGATCTTATAAACATATTTATAGATGTAAGTAGGTTATATTACTTATATAAACTAATAGTTATGGTTATCAAAATTTATAAGAATTTGTAGCAACCATTTATAGATGATGTAGCTACTAATAAAGGGATATTAGTTAAATTAATTTAATATATTATGGACGACTTAACCAATTTATTATGCATAATGGATATATGGAAAATGAATTTGACTAATAATACAATAACAGACAAATTTTTTGTATAAAACTTGAGCAATTACAAGACTCCAATTAGATCAAAGTTTGATCTTCATTATCTCTATTATGGTAATAAGTTTATAGTTATATTATCAAGTATTTAACATGTGAAGGGAGAAATTCCATACTATATGAAGTAAATTTAAAGCTTCAAAATAATCTAAGGTAAAGAATAAGGGTGAATGTGTCAATTTTTTATTGAACATGTTGAGGGGGGTGACTAAATAATATCATGAGGAAATGAGACAAGAATTCTCACATCATTATTTAATTTAGTAGATAGTATAAAACTATCTACGAAAAAATGCCTAACCTAGCCTCAGATGATTTTATTGTATTGTAATAAATACTAGATGAAGAAGGAACTATTGTCAAGATATAATTTCACAAAATTTATTAACATCATCATAATATAATTTTTTTATTAAGAAGGAAGAGACTAAGTTGGATAGCTATAACTAATCAACCTCTTAAATTTCTTCCCCATTATTAATCAGATAGGAAGAGAAATTTTTTATGAAAGGGATGAAGATAAGACATGGAAAATGGTAGACAACTAATTTGGAGTTTAAGGAAAAAAAAGGTAGGTTCATCAAAACCATATTATTTAAAAATAATATGATCCCATGAACATAGGTTTTCATTTCTTGAGGACCAGCAACAACTTCAATTGAGAAGTGTAACGAATCAGTAAATTAACCATTGAATGATCTCATAGGACATATTTTATTGATTCCATTTTTCTAAGCCTAAGTAAATAAATTTACCTTTTTTAATCATCTCTATATAATATTATTAAATGAATACGATATTCATATATTTGGTGATTTGTGTTTAATACTATTATTTTATGAATAATCATGCATCACAGACTTAATCTACTATTTTTTTTACTAATAGTTGGGTGCATATACATTTTAGTGACAATATATGAATTAGTATAAACCAATAACTAATTAATATAAATTGGGTGAGATAACCCATAACAATTGATCATCCAACCTGTAGAAACTAGGTATCTAACTAGTAGTAACTAAAAAGACATCCAAGTTAACTATAGTTTTTTTTATTACACCTGTTGATATGTAATAATGAGGAAAAAGGGAGGATGGATGTTAGAGTATGAGAAATGTGGATAAATTTCCAAATATGCCTCAATAGTGTTTTCTATATAGATCATGCTTCCCAACCATTTCAACCATGCAATAAACTATTTTGTTCTTTGTTGTAACTAATTGTTAACTATATACATTTCATTTGGCATTAAAATATTTATTTTATATATTCTCTTAAAAAATGAGGTAAATAATAATTCTATTATAACTAAAAAGTAACAATAAATAACCTACTTTCTCTATTAAAAATAATATATTAGGGTATATAAGGTAATAATAAATTATCAAAGAGGAGTGAATAGAAGATAGAGGAACACAATCTTAATATTTTTAAATATTTTGTTATATAAATATTCACATTGATACAATTTCACTTATCCAATGACCACTAATTATAATTAAGGTATATTTACTCAAGTGAATGATTGGAACTCAATTATGATTGAGGAGTTCCCCCTCACAAGTATATCTAGGAAGATCTTGATCCTTTAATTATTTATTATTTATGTCATGTGATCTTATAGTTTAAATTCTATTTGTGTGTTTCCAAAAATAATAGTTTAATTTAGTAACAATAATTTTTTTTTGTGATAATTATTATTTCCATTTCACAAAGCGTCCAAAACAATAAATTGATAAATCATTTCCTTTTATAAATTCATTTATCGCAAGTGTTCTTTCATTTATTATAATTTATACTCATGGAATTTAATTTATGCAATTATGTTTCCTTATACATACTATATAGCTTATCAACCTATGACATAACTAGTGTTACACATACAATGCTTAAATATTTCCAAATACATGCCATGGTTTGACAATTAGTCAAAGTAGCAATATTGATAAACTAAGTGGTTTCCTTGTCCCATACTTTATGGGTAAGGTTGTAAGAAATCATTGGTCAATCATGTGAAGTTTAATTTATGGTTTAATTCCTCTAATCAGAGTGTATAAATTATTTTTATGGGAAAGAAATGATTTCACGTAAATTAAGAATGAATTTGTGCTTTATCTATATATGAAGTATGTGTTATATTTTAGGATAACAAAATAGTGCACTTAACCAATGCTTGAGTTGAATCAATGTGTATTTATTATTCTTGTTTTTTTTAAATTAATTAAAATAAATAAATTATTAATATTTGTTCTGAATAATTGAATGTGTTTAAGAAGGAAGAGCCCCAAAATAGCATTTTTCATTGGATAAACTATCATATTTAATTGACATCCAAATAGCATTTGGTTTCCTTCACTCCATTCATTTATTGAGGGAAACTATATTCAACATATTTTTGTTGATCAATTCCATGTTTTGGTATATGTAAAACTCATAACAATTATGAAAATAAAGGATAGTCACAACATAGGGTTATAAATTTTATTAGGAGATGTCTAATAACATTTTGATTCATATTTAGTGCATAGATTTTGGAATATATGTTTTTTACTCCACCATGATTAATTATCTCCTTTGATGGTATACTAGATGCATGGCACTTCTAGTATATACTTGGGTAAAATGACATATCTTGCTTCAATTGATCACCACTCACCCATGTTTATTTACGAAAATAGTATTATGATTTTTAAAAATAATTTTTAAGTCTTCAAAATCTAGATCAACCATATCATTTTTAATATCCTTTATATATTTTACTCTAAAATGTAGAAGTATGCCACCTACTTCATGAATATGAGTGCACCTAAATTTTAGCTAATGTATATGATCACAAAAAAATCAATGGAATTTATATGATGTCAATTCATATTATAAATATAAATTTATCTATGTATATCTAATTTAGTCCAAATCATGAAATATCAGTGCATTAATAGTGTTGGAGTGGACCACAATTAATAATATATCTAGATAATATTGAATGCATGAAACACAGCCTATATGAGATTAGTGAAATCTGAAAAATAAATCACAATGTAAAAATATGGTATTCACAAATAAAATTTGTTTTAACATTCATTCATTCATTAGCCAAGAAGTACATATGAGGATAAATTATATAGTGAAGAATTAGTTCACCTAAAAAGGTAATTAACATAACACATAATTATAAAATGACTTAAATTAAAATTCCCTTAATGACCAATTGTTAACCTAATAAAGATAATTAGACCATGTAGGTAAAGCCACATAGTGGAAAAAAGCTTACACTAACACTCCCATTTAAGCATAGCTTAGTTGGGTAGAAGAATTAGGTTCTAGCACAAAAGTTTGATGAGGCACCCAAGTACATAGAGATGATCCCCTAGAGGAGGAATAAGTCATAGCTACCTGAACTAGAAGAAGAGCCCATAAATTAAGATACTTATTCTTAGTTACGTGTTTGGCGATTATATCATCAATTTTTTTATTATCTAGATTTATCAGAGATTAATGACCAGCTCATAGATGAGCTACCAAATGAAACAAATGTTAATTTTGATATGTTTAGTTTCTTTATGGAGGACCAGACTCCTAAAAATCTAGATTATGCTATGGTTATTCTATAAGATAGCTTTTTTTCATTGAAATTGGATGGCAAACTCAATGATATTTCCTTGAAGCTAAATCACCTCAATGGAAGCATTAATATCTCTTATATATTATGCCTTAGTATAAGATAAAGTAATAGCATCCTGATTCTTTTTTGACCAACTGATATGACTTGAATCAAGGGACAAACTATATCCTAAAGTAGAATTATGATTCTAAATATCAAAACCCCAATCTGAAATTGTATAACTAATCAAATCAAAATCGATGCCTTCTCTATAAAAAATTATCAAACTATGATTTCCATGAATGTAATAGAGAATCTACTTAGTTTCTTTCTATTTTAACTCATGTGGTTCTTGCATAAATATAGAGACCATGCAAACTGTATATGAAATATTAGGTCTAGTATACATAAGGTACATGAGATTGGTAATAAATTATTGATACAAGGTAGCATCAACCAAATTATATGAAGAATCATCCTAAAGATTCATACCAAATAGGAAAGGATTTAGCTAGTTTAAATTAATCCATGTTATTCTCTACAAGTAAATCAAGATCATACTTGGATTATGCAATAGTGATCTCAGAGTTAGACTAAGACATTTCAATCCCATGAAAGTAGTGCTACAAGCCCTAGTTAGTCATTTAAAACTTGTTAGGCAAAGTAATTTTCACTATTGTCCATGTGTATGAATATATCCTTTTGATCAATAGGTCATCCACATAGATAATGAGAATCAATAGTGAATCATCATGTAATAAAACATAGATGTTCAGATCATAATGGTATCTAGTGAATCCAGCTGAAAGAATAATGAAGTCCATCTTAGCATACCAAGATTGAAGAGATTTTTTAAAGACAATATTGGAAGTTTTAAAACTAAGGAATATTTCACAAATACTTGTGGTTTATTCATGTATATTTACTCTTTGAGGTCACTATGAAAAAATTCAATCTTCACATCCATCTGATGAACATCCTAGTGTTGCACTAAGACAATGGTGAGAGTGAGTTAGATTGTGATAATTTTGGAAACTAGGGAGAACATCTCATTATACTCAATGATACGTACCTTAAAAAACCCTTTTATACCAAATGTATTTTTAAATTTTTTATTTACCCATCCACTAAAAAAATAGTAATGTAGATCCACCTACATCAAACAAGTTTTATTCCCATAGGAAGAGGGACTAATTCCCAAGTGTTGTTCCTCAACAAGGAATCATATTCATTTTCCATAGTAGTATAATAGATAAGAGTGCCTAATGACTAAGAAAATGATTGTGGATTAAAATTAGATATAATCAAAGTGTGTGGGGCATCTTGGAATCTTGAACATGTTCCCCTATTATCTAAGAGTTCTCTAACAAATTGCCAAAAAATTGAATTTTTTGTCTATCCCAAAGAGGACCATTAACTAAAGATTTAGGGGATGTTTCTCATCCTTTAAAAATATTTATGGATAAGGAAGAGGGGATTCCTCATTACCAATCTCATCATCATCATTAGAAGAAAAATATAGATCTTTAATAATTTTTTCTGGAAGATATGAATCATCAAAAATGTCATCAAGTCCCAGTTCATCTAAGAAAAACATAAGAGTGCCATGTGTGTAATAAAGAGGATCCTATTTGAAAAGAACACTTATCTATATGAACAACTTATGAGTTATGGGATGGAGAATCATGTATCCATTAACACCCTTTCGGTATCCAATGAAGATTCAAGGATGACTCTAACGTTGAATTTCCTAACGTTACTTATTTGTAATCTAGACCATCACTAGAGACAAAAACACTTATAAGTGATTCAATATGGGTTTTTGATCACTCCAAGATTCATAAGGAGGGATTCCCTTAAATACTTTATGAGGAACTCAATTTTGTATATAAATAGCATATTTGATGGCCTCGACCCAATACTGAGGTACAAGAGACATGAAGTGTAACATAAAGTTGGAAATTTCCTTCAAGGACCTATTATTACACTTTATAACACCATTATATTGAGGAAAATATGGAATTGTATGTTGTAGTTAAATCCCCTATGAACTATAAAATTTTTCAAAATTATTATTGACATACTCTCCACCATTGTTAGTGTCAGAAATATTGATGGATTTACCTAACTATTTTTATACAAACACATTGAATTCCTAAAAATGATAATATACCTCAAATTTTGCTTAATAAAGTACATCTATGTATACCTTAAAAATTTATTGATGAAAGCAAACATGTATTTTGTCATATTGAATGAAGGTTTTAAAAATGGACTAGCAATGTCATTGTGGATAAGCTCTAATATCTATTTAGCTCACTATGATTTACACTTATCATACTTTTCTTTAGGATGCTTACCAAGTATGTAACCCTAGAAAAATCTATGATAAAACATGATTCATGGAAACCATGAACTCATGTGATGAAGTGATAACTAATATGGATAAATCACTCATACCATAATTTAATCATCCCATCTAAATGATTGAGCAATGCATTAGAGGATTGATTAGGAGAAAAAGGTGAGAAAGTATACAATCATGACCATGATCTACTTTCTTAAATGTAACAATGGATTCACTATGTACTTTTGTAATAACCATTATATTAGATGTAAATTAACTTTTCTTACCTGAACCATGTGATTGATTTGATAAGCAATTAGGAGATTGGTGGATAAATAGGGAACACATAGAACATCATGAAATGTCTCATCATTCACATTAACATGTCCTCTCTCACTAACTTCTATGGAATTATTGTCACCCAAAAAATGGAAGGCATATAACAATGCTAAAAGGATGAGAACACATCTTGTGATGAAGCCATGTGGTGTGATGTAACACATATAAAATACCCATGTGGAAGGCTAGGATTCAACTGCAATAAGTTCTTTACCATTATATTTTATAAATATACTATCTTTGGCATTATGATACATTTATGCTGATGAAATTTAAATTAAAAAATTAAGGACTCTATTATTATTCTCCTCAAACATCTTAGTTGGTTGGTAAGTTTGATTATTTATGCATTTGGATTCATCATGCACATATTTGTTGTAGTAGTCACATGTAAGTCACTCTATTCTAGAATTCCCATTTGAAAAGGAGCAATGTTTTGATGCTTTTGACATTGCATCAATTTTTTGACCCTTTCTTCATTCTAGGTCCTTCTTGTTCTATTTATTCTCCTTACTACCAAAAGTCACCTATTTGTCATGAATCTTAATTAAGGCATGCAATTTAAATGATTTTAGTGTACCCATTTGAATAATCTTGTCTTAATTCTAAGTTAATTTAACAACAAAGTCATTAAAGTACAACATGGTCCATGTATCTTTGAGGGCATGCTCAGTGGCAGGAAAGATATAGATGAAGATATAATATTCATATCCTAATTTGGAAAGGATTTAAACAATTGATTGATTATTTTTTTGTCAATGTCTATAATTTCAATTGTAATATGAGTGATTTAAACTTTGTGAATAATTCCTATATCGTATCAAAATCACATGGACTCAGACTGATGATTCATTTTCCAACTTATGACTTCTCATTATGTCATGTTTTCTAAATATATTTTCTAATGTGGTCTAGACTTCATTAGGAGTAGCTACTAATTCAATGGGAAAGAGTATGGAGGGATAAATATACATGTATAGTAAACCATATATGTCGTCACTTATGTTAAACCCATCATGATTTAGTGTAAGTCTTTGCTCCTCAAGAGGATTTATGCTTTGACTTTCCACCCATTGTAGTTGAATGTTCTAAGAAGCACCACTTCAATCTAATCCATAGATCATAAATAAGTATTCATTGAATTACATGTGATGAAATAATTGATATACAACCCCTTAAAGAAGTAGAGGTTAAAATTTACAAGGCATGAGAATATTACCAATGTGTAGAGCTAGCAAAAATATGCATATTAAAAAAATGATGGAAAAGGAGATGTTGGATAGAGGTTATGGAATTTTTAATCTTTATTACTCACAAAAATAATGATCTTCACTTTTCAAAATATAATAGGTCTCTAAAAGTTTTGGCCAATATTTATGAGGGAAAATTATGCGCCCTTGAGTTGGTTATGACCAAGATATTGAATTAACATGTGAATAGGGGGATAAGGTATAGGATGAAGGCACTCTCTTGCTTTATGTTATTGATTATGGAGTGATTTCAACCCAAAAATGGATCCAATATTAAAATTAATAGTAAAAATTTCAACACAATCAAATTTGATAGTCTTTTAAACATCTCATAATGACATAACAAAGAATGAGAAGGTGGATTGAAAATCAGACCTTTGAGGATTAGGAATTCATCCTATTTTATTAAAGCTCAAAAAATATATTTTGTATGGATGGTAAAAACACCGAAAAATACCCAATTCATTTATTGACAAGCCTACAAGAACCCATAATGATTTTTGCTCAGTCACTAGATATACACATTTTTGCAGAATTCAAAAATGACCTTGAAACCCTCATAAAATTCTCATGTCATGAAACTATGTTGTGTTTATAGTGAATCCTAGGGATTTTACACCATACAAATTAAACAATGCTATCTGGTTTTTACTTTGAGACTCATGATATGCTGATTTGCTTAGATTTATGACAAACCCCACTAAACCTTAGAAAATGAAAATCAATGAAAAATCTTAAACAATCTAGGATGTTAGATCTTAGAACAAAATCAATGACATTTTTATACAATATAAACTCTGATACCATATTGGAGTGGCCCAAAATTTAGGATATATTGGATAGGATCGAATGCATGAAGTGCAACCTATATGGAGTAGTGAAATCTAAAGAAAAACTTAAAAGGGAATAAGCTTGTCTCCACAACCAAAACTTTCATTAACATTTATTCATTCATTATCTAAAAATTACATATGAATGTAAATTATATAGTGAGGTATTGGGTCAACCAAAAAGGTAATTAACTCAACTCACAATTATAATATGACTTAACGTACATTTCCCCTAATGACCTATTATTAACCTAAGAAAAGTAATCTGATTGTATAGATAAAACTACAAAGTGAGAAAAATACTACAATAACAAATTGAATTTTGAAGTCACCCACATATTGATCTCTAGATGTAACCTCTATTATATTTAGTTGTGTAACAAATTATTAAGACCATGATATATAATCCTAGTAACTTTTTATATCCATCTTTTAAATGTATGTACCCCTTCTACCCTTTTCTACATTTTATTTTAGTTGTTACAATTTTGCATACATCTATATTGTTTAATTTGAATTTAAAATCACCTTTAACATTTCAATATCTTGATCCATTCTTAGACACAAGAACTATTAATTAAATATCTAGGATTAAACTAAAAAAAATCATGTGAGAAGCACATTATGTGAAACTAAGGTTAAAAAATAATTCATTATTCTAATATATTAGTTGTGACTATTAGAGGGTTAACTGGTTGACCTTAGCCACCTAAAACTTAAGGAAAACTAAAAATTTATTTTGAAAACAATCTATGTTAGATATTTGTCTATATAGGTACATATAATGTGAAATGCGTAGATTGATTACAAGTAAGAAATGAGCCTAGCTAGACAAACACACCCATAGAGTGAAATTTAATTTTCAAACATTATTCTGGTATTAATTTTTATACTTTATACACATAAAAAGGACGAAATGTATACTTCTATAATTATTTTTTTAGATATATAATTATAATCACTATAAATTTAATTGCACTTTTCCAAAGTCAAATTTTGACAACATTTCTTTTTCAACGCTCTATCATTGTGTGTTTTTGTGTGGCAAGGGGGTGGGTAGGGAGGGCTGAAGTGGGTAGAGATAATTAAAAGTATCCTTAAACTTATATTCCATGATAGAGGGAAAGATCTACCATCAGATTCATTTAAATCTTACACCTACCTTCATCTATTTGAGTATTCCATAGACAATATTGGATATGATAGTTTATCTAATTTTATAACTTGATATTTGTAAATGTTAACATGCAACTCTGGATAAAATTTATTTATTATATAAATTTATTATAAATACTTAATTAGATATAATATATATTTTTTACATTATTAAATGGATGAAAAATATATCCCCTCATCAATGGGAAGGAAATACTATAGTTAAAGTTGAAATTAAAAATACAACTTGTGATATATACATTGACAATCATGTATAAGGAACATTTATTGAAAGGAAACTAGAAATTTATTTGTAAATTTGTAATTTAACAAGTGTAAAAATTGGGGAGAATAAAAACAAATTTTTAATGAGAAGTGAAATATAATACACTTTGACATGTGATTAATGAGTTGTTAAAATTGACCTTAGGTAGTAATTCTTCTAGTAATAAATGAATTAATCAAAATGTTTTTTTTTTATATTACTTATATTGTATTTTTATTAAAATGATAATTATTCTAGAGATGTTCATATTGGTAGGGACAAACCTAATATTAATCCATGGATCTTTTGATTTGGTTCCTATACTTGTCACTAGCAGTTGTTCCAATCACCTACCAACAGATATGCCATTATTATGACCTAAATCATGCACCTCTAACATGGTCATTTAATATAATAACTAGAGTCATTTATTAATGATATTAAAATCATATATTTATATATAATCTATAAATAAAATATTAAACCTTAAATTAGTTGATAGATGCGGATTAAGGAGTCAACACACTACTTGAGAACACAGACAAGAGTTCTATTTACATAAGAAGAGAGTGAAGAATTCATGTGTACCTATATTTTATATTTAATAGAATGTCAGGTTTTTGAAAAATGGGTAGGAATAGGAGAAAGATCACAAAATTAATTAAATTGGTCTCTCTAAACACTATCACATCCCTTCAAGTCACCAATCTACCATACATCCCACAACAATGAAGGAGGGATATTGATCATTAATGGAGAAGAATTAATCATGCCATCTCTTATTCTATCAGAAGCACTAGGTAGACACTTTTTCAATATGTAGTCGATCATATATGAGGATTTTATCCTCAACCATTTAACGAGATAAAGTGATGTAGTATAATCATGAAAACAAATGTAGCTAATATAATTTATAATAAATTATAATATAATAAATAATATTATATTATAATATAATATGGTATATTATAACATATTTATATTAATTATTGTTCTAATGTACTGATAATTCATTTATTATATAATAAATAATAGTAATAATTTATAACAACCATTATAATAATATATCTATCATATTATTATAAATATAGAATATTATTATTATAATATAATATTATAGTAAAATAGAATATATCTATGGTTAATTAATTTATAAAATATAATTAATATTACTCAATATTAATAATAATATAAAATATATAGTATTGAATAATATAATATACAATACATTATATTAATAATAAATATCCCAACTCCATGGTTGTTCCCCCACACACTTTCCCTGTTGTCGACGATTCAAATGGAAAAAACCCTAGCCCATCCTCCTCTGATCCATTTGGTTCAAGTAGGTCATATCTATTGTTTTTTGTTCTAGCCACCTTGCCAAGCCTTCCATCCACTAGAAGTAATGGGGTATGAGATAGGTTTATTTATAAGGATGAAATAATGGGTGTAAATTCTTTCCCCATCTAGAATGGAAATATCTTTGTAGGATCCTATCGAGTACATCACATGGTGGTGGTAACTATCATCCTTGTTAGATCTAGTATGAATAATGTACTAGACCTAGATCTCCTCCCTCTCATTGACACTAGTTTTAGTTTCAATATGCTAGAAGCTATACTAGAGAATGAGTCAATGTTAAAATCATTTGTTGAAGTTACCTCAAATCCACCACTCAAATTAGCACCAAATCCTCTTAAGCATATGTCTTCATAAACTATTGTCACTTTCAATGAGGAGGAGACTAAGGTACTATTTCATGAAGAATTTTTCTCATCCAATGCCATTACTTGTAGGATTGAAAATATTTAGCCAAAACTCTGAGACCTGCTTGCCTGGATCTTAGAGCAAACCCCTTTTATAAGTTAATATGAAGTATATAAATATAAAATAGTAAGGTAGGCTCTATGTTTCTATATGTATAGAATGCATATGGCTCTATATATGTATAGATATATATTATATGAATATATTATATTATATTAATATTTACTACACTATATTAGTCTCTTTTTCATCTTTTTTTATTGATTCTAATACCTTCTCAAAATATTTAGGTTTAACAACTAAAAAATGTAAAGTTTTCACAACAATAATCTAGCACTAGGTAATATTATATTTGTTGTATGAGAATGCATCTATTTTCACTCGTATGTGTTATTACATAAATTGGAATTAAAATCTTTAGTAGATAAATTTCACCTTCCATAGAGGAAGTTATAAAACCTAGGGTGGTACATAATTATATATAAATCAAACTGCCATAGTGCTCAGAAACACTATGTAGACACAAATGGGGATTTGAACCCAAGTCCATTACACTAACCAAAATTTACAACACTTTGGGTAACTAGTAGCATTTTTCCACTCTTTCATTTACCAAATAAATAAAAATGAGAAGTACTAGATTAAAAATACATTAGTTTTCTTTAGTTTTCCTAAGAGAGATAATAGAGAAATATTTGAAATAGGTATACATATGTATCTATTTATATATGTCATCCTACATTGGTCGATTAGATTATATAGTAAATAGTTTTCATTGAAGAAGCCTTTCTATTTTACATCTAATTAGTTTTAAAGTTGTCTAAATTGGTTTCGTATAGTTAAATTAGATAAATGTGACATGCCACTAAGCTTAACACATGTAAACTAGTAGTGATATCACACACAAAAATATTAACCATTGACCCCATCTCACATTTTTTCACAAAGTGTTCAAAAATAAAACTATGATATTTTTTTGTGATGGTGACTGTGAAAAATTAGGTTGTGTGTTTTTTCATTTGGTTTGGTAATGCACTATGTAGGGAGAGGGGGGTTTGTTTTATAATGAACTTGAAAAATGGGAAATTAGTGTGGAAGGAAAATCCCATACAAATAATACATGTGCTAAAATATGTCAAGGTTTATTAAATGGTGATGGTGAATGGAAGTGATAGGATTTTGATGAGAGACTCAAAGAATCCTAGTAAAATACTCATATAAAATTTAATGACAAGGCACATATAACAATACAATTTGAATAGTCCATTTTTTTTCAATTACCTATTACATGATTGGAATAGGTGTCAAATATATAAAGGCAATTTTAAAAACATTCATAATGCACCATGTGTCAATTTAGACATGTTTAAAATAAAATTGATAAAAAATCTAATTTTTTTAACTATATAAAACCTAATTAGATCACTATAACATCAATTAGATAAAAAAAATCAAAAAGGATTACTCAATGAAGCATGCCTCAATTGCATATGAAAATAGATATGGAAAATATATGCTTACAATATTTTCTATTAGCATTCCCAATAACACTAATAATGGCTATTTTATTCATAACAATAGTACTTATTTATGTTTATTTAGTGAATGTAAGAAAGTTATAATTTTTATGAAGACCATAAGGATAGCCAAATTTTCATAGTTTATTGGAAGTGGATTCTAATCCCCACCAATTTATACATGCTCTCTAAAATCACCATGGCAGTCTAATCCCTTACAACATAATCATGTACAAACTACACAAAAAGGATTTTTAAATGACTTTCTCACACTATTTGATTGATCAGAACACGCTCAAACATATGGTCATCATGAAAAATATGTTTAAATAAATACCTCAATGATACATTTGTGTTCATTGAGATGACACTTATTTAAATCATTTATTGAACTTAAACAGTTTGGTGGATGCTACATATTTCGCTCACATATGTGACATGTCACTTAACTTTTGATGTGTATGTCTAGTCAGACATATTCAAGTTCATCACTTGAAATACTCTATCATTACCCATCACCATCACCACCCACCTCACTTTATAAATTTTCTTTACTTTCATATTCTATATGGCTTTTATCTTCTCCTGAAAATGGGGTCAACGGTCATAGGTTGTGCATGAGAAAAAAATATTAGTTTAAAATCTTTCGTGTTCATAGAATTTTTAAAACCATCTTATATACAATATTTATTTTTCCCACTCATAATATTGATTTATTAATCTTAAGATATAAAAATTATGTTCTTGAGCATTCAATGGTTCTATGAGTTCACAATGACTGGTCTAAAGGAGAAGTTATCTTTAGTAATTACCATATCAAAGGAGGAAATTTTATTGAACAATATTATAGTCTATGTAGAGAAAGACATAATTGGGAGATGAAAAAAGAATGATATGTTTAAAGACAATTTGTTTTTCACATTAGTATGATATTATAAATGTGCAATTAAAGATACAAGGTAGAGGTATAAAATCATCTCTAAAGATCTAATTATTGTCAATGCAACAAATGATAGTAATAATCTCTCATGATGCCTTCATCCACCCTTGATCATAGAAGATGGAAAATCAAAGATACCAATCCTATGTAAGCTATAGACCCCTCTAAAATTGGTTAAGGGAATGTAAAGTTTTCCATTAGTTTATTACAACTAATAATGATGCACTTAAACAAGGTTCTATTTTATGACTTATTTTTGTCAATTGAAGGACAAATAAAGTATTAATGCACATTAATTGTTGGGGATTAGTATTTACATTGGGTAAATTAATTGTTAATTATTTATTGTGCTGTAAATATTATTAGATTATTTGTTTGTTTGTTAGCATTTTATTTTGAACATGAGTATGAACATGAAAATGTGCAATGAAAGATACAATGTAGAGGTATAAATTCATATCTAAAGGCATAATTATTGTTTATATAACAAATGATGGTAATAATATTTCATGATGACTTCATCCACCCTTGATAATAAAAAATGAACAATCAAAGATACTGACTTTGTGTAAGCTACAAACCGCTATACAATCGGTGAAGGGCATGTAAAGGCTTCCATTAGTTTATCATGACTAAGAATCATGGACTTACACAAGGTTAAATTTTATAACTTGTTTTTGACAATTATATGAAATCTAAAGTATTAATGCACATGAAATATTGGGGATTACTATTTACACTAGGCAAATTAGTTGTTAGTTATTTACCATGTGGTAAATATTATTAGATTATTGGTTGGTTGGTTATCATATTAATTTTTGGAATAACAAAAATAGTTTCATATATAATTTTGAGTATTATTAGGAGATTGTGAGATATTTATGAGAGGATTAGTTGTATAAACCTTGTATAATATATTCCACCATCTCTTATATATGTATGTTTGTCTATGAAATGTTTAGTAAATATAATAGAATACTAAATTGTTTTTTCTCTTATTTTGTAGTATAACTCATTGTACATGAGTTAAAATTGTGATTAAATCTCCTATAATAGATAACATTGATATCAAAGATGTGTGTTTTTTAGGATTCTTTGAGAATGAAATATATAGGATTGTGAAAAAAGGTTTTATGATTTGTATAAGGGGTAGTCACCATTGTTTGCTACCCAGGATAATGAGGAATTGGATATCTATAAAGTTTAATAAATTCAAATTTCTATCATTATGATATTATAATATCATTAATGGTTTAATCCTAATGTATTTTGGTGAGATCCACCTAGAAGTTAAGCCCCATGTGTGCACTTGTTGCCTTTTTTTCACATTATATTATCTTGTAGCTACTTCCTATCTAGACATCCTAAATTCTATGGGGAATTGTATCATTGGTATCCTCCATCATCGTGAGATCATGCCATCTTCTTGTGCATTGCCAATATATATTATGTCACCCAATTTGTATAGGAAAAAATAAAAACAAAAGTCAATACACTCATATATTAGGATCGACCTCTTATTTTTATCCTAACATTTTTTTGGTTATTCTTCATACAATTTGCACCTTTATGCTATCTTCACGAACATATAATCTTTATGGAGTCTTAAAATACCAATAGATCCACAACATACAAATAACGAGATAAAAGGCATATTATCCATGGTTTCTAATGGGAAAATATTAACACCATTATCCATGAAATGAACTTGACTCAAGTGTTACGCCTAATGTGTCCCTTCCATCTCTATCAAAGCTCAATCTCAAAAAAAAGTTGGTTATATTAGTTTTTAAAGTTTAATTTTTTTATGAGTCATTTTTAGGTTTTAATAAAGTTTATTTTATTTTAGGTATGTTTAAATCCCTATTTAAAATACTTAAATTCATTCTCCATTGAAAGGCCTTACATTAATTCTCAGGTCTTCAGTTTTTATATGTTTTATGAAGTTATTATACATGTTTGTTAAATGAAAAGTACTAATGAAATTTTATAGATTTTTTTGTATTTAATAAAAATTTTGGAGTTATTTTGAGTGTCTTTTATAAGTAAGAAGTCCATTTTTTTAATATGTAAAAAAATTCAAAAGTATCAAAAGTCTTTTTTATTAGGTCTATTGGTTCTTAGTTGTACACCTCTTTCACTTGACCTTAAACACTTGAAGAAAATGGAAAATTAAGATTAAAATCCTGATGGTATATCACTATAGATGGGGGAGGGTTTAACATAAAAAAATGAATTGAATAGAGAAAATGACAAAGAAGCACTGACAAAGGGTATGGTCAACTCCTTTCTACTTCTAACTCTTCCTGAACCAAGGTGAGAGGACCTATGGGAAATCTTGATGACATGGAGAGATTATACAATTCAATGTCCATGAAAATTATTGGTAAAAATAGACACAAATGTGACCAAGGCACAACCAATCTTGTTTAATCCACCCAGGAAGGGTTGTCATAAAGAATGAAAAAATGCTCTAGATCACATACAAGCTACTGAAGATAGATGGGTATATGACTACAATCTTCAATCTATATAATTTATAGTAACCTAGGTCAAATGTAAAATTACAACACTATGCTTTAAATCACAAGATTTAACCACATGTTATATAAGCAAGATTTTATGCATTTATAGGGTAAATAACACTTATAATATGCAAAGGATGTATTATTTGTAGGGTAGGATAGATAGATAATTGTAAGAAAGGGTGTGGTGTGATAGTGTTTTTTAAACAATAGGGTATCTTATAGTCTTCATGACATTATTATTTGTGAAGACGCATACAAAATGAAAATATAAGCTAGTGAGAACTACTAGTTAAATGCAAATACTTGAATGATTTTGAAACCCTAGAAACATACACTAAAACTAAAATATCACATGCTCTTTCTCATTGAATCCATAAACATAGGGTACTCTAACAAGTTATTCAAAAACATATTATAAAATAATGTAGAAAGGGTTTTATAATTCAAACATATGCTTAAAATGGTAACCATTAGTAACCATAGAGATAATTTCCCAATTAACAATATTTCAAAAAACACACCGCTGCACTTCATCAAATTGAAATAGTAAAAACCAAAAGTATTTTACATTAGCTTTGAAATAAAATATTACATACATCAATTTTTTAAAATGTTGCCATGTGGACAACCATGATGAGTTTTCTCTTTTGATAAGGGACATATAAACATGCTCTCAAAGCTTGCTAATGGATGTACACGTGTAACCACCTGAGCAATTGAGACAAGATCTACACACAAGAGTCGATCCTAAAAAAAATTCAAAACCTACACTTAGATAAAATGAACAACCAACAACAACCACCTTCACAATAGAGGAAAAGCCCTCTATTTATATAGTTTTCACCCTATTCAAATTTGGGACTGTGGGTTGTAATTTTACAAAATTACAAAGTAGCCCATTGAAATTCACCAAGATGATACCCAAATAGAAAATATTGCTTGTCATGCCTTATCTTCATTCATTTGCAATAAAAATCATTTCTCTAAATTCCTTTCTAAATAATGATGAATATTTTCAAAAAACCCTTTGATTTCTTGACTAGAGTTGCCCTTTTACATGATTTAGAAGGTGAAATTCTTGTGTTGGAGGTTGAAAAAACATTTTCCTCATGTGTAACTATCTAAATATTCCCTTAATTATTTTATTTCACAAATTAAACCTCTTGGGCAACTTCTTTTCCTCTTATGCATACCATAGAACAACCCGCTCTTGTAATGATGGCATTAAGATGCTCTAGCTATGGTAGAGGTAGAAAATGATTTGTGGCCAAAAATATTCTCTATAATGACCCATAGACCTTATTTTGTGCTTCTATTTATTGCCCTTCCATGGAGGATCCATCAATTTCAACTCTTAACCCAAATATTGCCACATATTAACACATGGCATACCACATTACATTAAATATTGGAAATTGACCTTAATTAACTATGAATTACTTACAAGCCACATGGTCTATAAGCTACATATTCCTTTACAAATAAATTTTTAGTGTTAGCTATTTGCCTATGTGGTAATGTTATGTCACTCTATTTATTATTTTTAAATTTGAACATTGCCCCTAGGAATCATGTGAACATGTTGTTGGGTCTATATATTTGAATAGTCCACTTAAGACTAGCACTACCAAATCCTTGTCTGCATGATGAATGAGAGCCTACCACTTGGTATCTCTATAGGCTCTTAGTATCCCTTAAGCATTAGATTTTATTTATGAGCCATTAGATCTTTGTTAGAATCCCCAAGATCAATCCACTTGGATAATTTGTGGTCTTTTTGAATTTTTCATAGTCATTATCTATTGGGCTAAATCCCTTTCATCATGTGGTGGATTTTAATTTGGCTTGAGCTTTTTGAAAATTAAATATTTACCTTACACAATCAGATTGTATCTGCATGGATCACCATAAACCATTGATCTAAATATGAAAGATCAAATACCATTAGATGTCATGCAATATTTCTTGCAGTTATGAGACTTGTCATCGATGTGTTCATCCTAGCGCTATTGATAAGTCCACATCAATCTTGAACAATAGGATCTTGTTTTGGGTGAGAAAATTAACTCTATTAGATCATGATCTGATAGGTGAAATTCCATTAGATTCTATTTATACTTAGCCCTGAGGTCATGCCACTTAGTAGTCATGTAGGCCTTTTACACCTTGTACTCTACTAATTCTACTAGGTTAATGTGTTTTTTCCATGTAGATATCTTAAATTTGATCATATATTTAGGGAATAGTCTTGAATCATTATGCTCCATTGATCAGAATGTGTACATTTCAATGTGCCTAATTAATCTTTTGATAGATGATTGAGCTTTACTTTTTCGCACATAGTTGTGCCACTTATCCTTTCTACTTTCACCTTGAGGTTTGTTAAAATATTGACATATTTCTCACCATAAATTAGGATCTATACACCTTACCATATACCATCTATCGACAAGAATATGATCAAAATTTTAATTGTGCTCCGTAAGCTTGACACTTGTTGCTTCTTCACTTTTCCTAGGTCTCTTTGAATTTTAATCCTTGATCATTCACTGTTAGATTAAATCTACCTGAATTAACATGAATGATTCAATTTACTACAAAGGGACCAATGATGAAAATAATTAATGATGAAAACAATTATGTCAGAGTTGGGGGAAATAAAAGACTAAGTATAAAGTCTCGGCCTATGTTTTTATTGCATTAAAAAATATAATTGGGTCTTTAGGACAGGACTTTGATCTAGGTTTACAACAAAGGGACCAAGTATTATCTAGACCATGATATAGGATATAAAAGGGGACCAAATAATAATTTTAGACTAAGGTTCAATTGTGTTAATAAATGCGACCAAACCATAGTATAAAATTTTTACTATGTTCATTGCATATTTAAATCATTCCCATGTAAATTAGTCCTACTAGTTTCAAATTAAATCAATGAGCCTAAACTAGGGCAATTGGAAGAAGGGTATTATGGTGCTCAAACATGAATTCATCTTGGCTTTTGATAGACCAAAGGATAGTAAAGACCAAATTAACATGACACTTGACCCGTAATGAAACCTTGAAAATAGGAAGTGGACTAAATAGATTAGGAATCTATGCTTAACAAGGGCTTAATTACTTTAGTGAAAGTTTGGGGCACTAACACTGGCTCTCTCTCTCTCTTGGGTATCTACACCCTCTACAAGTGTGAAAGCAATCCTAAAATGTAAGACTAAGTGCCAATCCATTAGGCCAAAGAGTCAATAGTCAGATAAAATTACATCAATAAAGACCCATAAAAGCCCAATAAAATAGGGCAGACTGGTAAAAAAAGATTAGGAGGATCTAAAAATGTACACACAATAAAAAATCATGAAAATAAATTATACAAGCAAGGCCCAAAGCAAAGGGGCAATAAAGAAAGGAAAAATCAAGACTATACACTATAAAATTATGTATAAAGCTATAGGATCAATCAAAAAAGTGTTTTAGATGCCTACCATTGACTGCCAACTCAAATATTTCACCATCTATGTCTCTCAAGAAGAAAGTGTGTTCCCCAATCTAATAGTCAATGGAACAGGGACCCATACATAAGGCATCAAATTTTCCATGTTTACTTTTCTCCTAATGTTTATTGTCCCAAAGAAGAACCACATCACCTACTTGGAAGGTTCTCTAATTGACCATCCTATCAAATATCTTCTTCATCTTTTCCTTAAACATGAGGTGTCTTTTAAGAACTTGTCTTCTAATTTCACTAAGCTCAATAATTTGGTTCATTTTGCATTCATAGTGGTTGATTTTCTCATCATCTTGTAATTGATGCATGAGTTGATAGGTTGGAAACTAAAAATTCATAAACAAAACTACTTGAGCCCTATAAACAAGCTCAGAAGGGATTTTTCATATATATCTCTTGGGTGTGATCCTATCAGCTCATAAATCAAACTTTAGCTGATTACCCCACTTATTATTTACTTCAAATGTTTTTTAATTATTTTAAAAAAGTTCTTGTTACTATATTGTGCTTATTTATTTCCCTGACGGTTGTGATTGACAATGCAATCTTGTACACTTTTCATGATGCTAAAGTTTTGGATTTGAAACTCATGGAATTATCAGCAACAACATTGATATGCACACCAAATCTATAAATAATTTGATCTATCATGAAATCGATAACCACCTAATACATAGCTTTCTTTGTAGGAACCACCTCAACCCATTTTGTGAAGTAATCGTTTATGACTAGTATTGACATATGTCTAGTGCTTGATGAATTAACAATTTATCCAATGAAATCCATTCACCATTATTTGAGTGGGCCTTCAATAATCATAGGGTGCAAGGTAAGAGAATCAAAATATTTCATCCTCCTAGCAAAACACTAACACTTCTTTCACTTTATAACTTTTTGAGCAACATCTTCAAATAGTGAAGGCCACCAATAACCATATCTAAAATTTTTATGAGCTATAACCTTAGGTGGAAAATTACCACCACATACTCCACTATGGAAGTCTTCAATTAGGTCAACGATTAGTTCTTCTAGCATTCATCTTAGGATAACCCCATCAAAATTCTTCCATGTAATCCCATTTTTAGTAAAGAGGTAATTTTGGGAAAAAAGATTAAGAGTCCTTTGATGCTTGTCCAAGTCAAGGGGACAATTCATATTTTTTACATAATATACAATGTCTTTATACCATGAAGACATGTTAAATTAACTCAAGGAATCATCAACATTAAAAATAGTAGTGTTTAACTCAATGACTTATTGATTGGTCTCAACCATGAGCTTGGCTAGACCCATCCCTCACAATAACTTGGTGGTCGAAATATCCATGTCATACTTTTGAAACTTTTTGACCCACCTACATCTCTTGTTGGATACATTAATTTGAATCAATATATCCTTTATAATGATATGTGAGACATAAGAAACAATATTTAAACTCAAAATATAAAGTCTCAACATTTTAACAACCTTCAAGAGAATGAACATTGGTTTTTCCATGATAGTGTAATTTATATCAACACCTTGCATAGCTTTCTTAAAGAAATACATTAGTTGTTCATGACCATATTCAATATTTTACAATAAGATAATAGTAACAATGTTATATTATGTAAAAGAGAAAATCTAAAATGGGGGTAGAATTTAGATCTCCTTTAATGTCATTGAATTCTTACACAAACTTCTCATCCCACTTGATGGTTTGTTCTTTATTTATCATGGAAATAATAGGCAGAGTGATCTATACAATTTTGGACACAAACCTTATGAAATTAATTTATTTATAAAAGGATTGAATTCGCTTCTTAGACTGTGGGATGGGTTCTTTGTCAATCACTTATACCTTTTTGGGGTCAATCATGACACCATACTTGGATAATGTATGTCCCAACGACTGGGCCTTTTATACTCTGAAGTGACCTTTCTATGTATTGAGCAAAATGCCAAACTCCCAGCTTTTGATCAACACTTTCTCCAAATGCTCCAAATGTTCTTCTCTAGCCTTGGAGGACATAGTAATATCATCCTGATACCCAACTATAAACTTGTTAATAATTCCTACAAAATGAATGTCCATAGTTGACAAAAATGTTGCACCACCATTCATTAATTTGGAAGGCATCCTCATATATACATACATGCCCCAAGGTATTATGAATGTGTTTTTGGGTCTCTCATATTCCTTCAACACAACTTGAATATATCCTTATAAACCATCTAAATAAGACCACATTTATGCTCCTATAACATGCTACAATAGGTTTTCCATATTGGGTAGGGGATAATTATCTTATAAAGAAACTTAATTCAAATTTTGGAAATATACACACAAGTAGATGTCACCATTTTTCTTTCTCATTGGGACTAAATTTGCAAGCCATGATGAATACTAGATGGGACAAATGATATCATCATCCCTTAGCTTCTTTAACTCATCACACATCTTAGTGGCCAAGATGGGGTTAATAAGTCTTTGTTTCTACCTAAAATTCTTTCTATCAAGATGCAATGGGATGACATGTTAGAACAAGTCTTTCATATATGCTTTCAATTTAGAATAAGACCATGTTAAACAATCTTGGTACTTTCTTAGTAGCTACACGTAAGCCTATTTCTTAGTTGCACTTAGGTGATTACCCAGCCAAACCTTCCTTGGATTCTTATGAGAACCCAATTTACACTAAGTCACGTACTTGGAAATTAATGATTCTCAATTCTTGATTATATTTTCTCCATCAAAAGATGCTTATAAAATTACCAATCCTCTAGGGAGCACATTTGTCTTCAGCTGGATAATGTCCTTTGCAAACAAGGTTTCTTTTACATCAAAAACCTTAACGATGGATTCCAATTTTATAAGTCAATCATGGAACTCATCTTTACAATTCAAAACCACTTAATCTATTTATCATCATGAAACACCTACTAGTGATGAACATTGTTTGGGATTGAAGGCCTAACAAGCACCTCTAATTGATACTAGCAATCAGGGATTGTATTTTTAATGTCAAATTAAACACCTAACCATACGAGTCTGTCAACTTCTTCATTAAAACTTCTATCATGATAATGAAGATTGAATGCATCAAATAATTCAATAAAATCCTAGATAAAATTATGATAATGTTTCAACCTTTTATTTTTTGTGGCATAAGTAATGCCAACCTACTTTACCACTAGCTTGAAATCACCCTTGGCAATCAAAATTTTAATTCTATATTTGTGGGAAATTCATAAACCAAACAAGAGTGCCTCATACGTACCAGTATTATTAGTACACTCAAAATATTACTAAAAATAAAACTTGAAAAAATTATGATTGGGGGTAGAGAATATAACCACTACTCCATTTTCAATATTGGAGCAAGCCCCATCAAAACACACCTTCCAAACTACACCTTCACTGTTAGGTTCAACATCAATAATAATAGGTTATTCATTAGTTTCAACATTCTAAATGAACTTCCCAAGTCCAACGTCTATGTACAATACTTAATTTTGAGTATTTTGATCTTTAATTACATGTATCATCTTCATATCTCTATAAAGTTTAACCATCTTACCCTCCAATATAATGGTGGCATAAGAAAGGTATATTTGTATACTTACACCTATACTAGTAGCCCATTTACATGATAACAACATGCCCCACTTATGTGAGAAGTCCATAACTACCATGTCCATATTTAAATACTTACTTAGGTGCACTACCAACCCCTTGACTTGTCTAACAACTAGAAATTCTTGTGAGTCCATTGCATAACACTTGCCAAAGTCTTATGTAATCTTAACTCCAAGCTCATTTAAGACACCTAGGTGTAATACATTACAAGAATAACTATAATCAAACATGCAATTATGGAAAATAAGACCATTGATTAATAGGGTTATATATAATGGGTCCACATTTAGTTGACTCTCTACTAATGTAGTCCCTAAATAGACTTTCAAGCTGAGTTCAACAACTTCTTCAGATCTTGCATCACTTTTTAGGGTGTTTTGGGTAAATCAATTTTATTTGTAGTTGAATTCTCACCAAATTCCAAGTTTTCAAATGCCCTCTTCCTATGCTCTGGTATTATCAATAATTCAACAAGTGGCATGGTGATTTTTAGTTGGCTCAACACTTGGGCCATATCACATATAGTATATTGAATAATATGAGTATTTTATGGAAGGGTAACAACACCTTGAATTAGAATGAAATCACTTAAGGTCTGAGGTGGAATAGGCTAGGATGAATTTTAATGTTTAGTGGTAACATTCAAAGGTGGATTTTATTTAACATCATTCACACCATTAGGAATAGTAGATAACAAAGGTACATTATTTTTGGTGGGAGCATCTCTAGGCTTAACAACTTGGGAAATGGGTATTATTTTAGAAGTATTATGGACTTTTTTAGTTTTCTTAGCTTCCTTAATTGCATCCCCCACCCTTTTATTTATAGGGGTAGTGTCTTGAGTAGCACCAACCGGTTGCCTACTTCTCAAGTACTATTTTTTTTCTTGGGTAACTACTGAATTAATTAGTAGCTACCTATCCTCAGCTAAAGGAATTCCCCCATCATATTTTTTAATCAGAATTGATTTTAGAAATTTAAAATAATAAATAGGTAATTCATATCCCTATGCCATATTAACCTCATAATCAAATTCATGAGTTGGTACACACCACACTCCAAAACTAGTTAACAGTAACAACACTCACCTATTATATTGAAGTAGTTATCTTGCTTTAGGGACTTTGATATTTGAACATCATAATCTCATAACCAGATGATGCAAACTCAGGTTCATCCATATCTTCATCAATCAATTTAGATGTATCACATGGAGGATATGGAAGGAAGCACTTTTTACACCAATCAACATCAATGTCATAACCTACCACATTCACTTTGACATTTAATGGATTTGAAACTTCTTCCGTAGACCCTATATTCTAATGTCTATCTATTATTTCATCATTTGTAGGAATCTTCCCTCTATCATTATCTCACTTATCAAAATCAGGCCCCCTTTATGGTTGATTTAGATTTGAATCCCTCTCATGACTGGTAGACACATTAGGGACCCCCTCCCCAGTGCTAGCAAGCTTGTATGACATCTCTTTAGTAGTGAAGATAAGATTCTTAACCATCTCCATAAGATTTTCATTCTTATTGGACTATGTTTTTTTAAGGATTGACCAACTTCACATCAACCTACTTTTTCATGTGCTTTCCCACGGCCCTTATAGTCTTCTTAATTTGGATGGCCATATTGAATTCCAACCATAGGTTCATGAGAGCCTTATCTTGAAAGTAATATGAAACCTTCTTATCAAAGGTATCATATTATTTTATCAAGCACACTATATCACTATGCCTTATGCTTTGGGGTACCAAATAATTATATATTTGATGAACTGTGTGTCAAAATATTACATGCTTTCATTGGGGTTCTTCTTGATGTTTTCAAATTCATCCAAAAGGAACCATGGATCAATTATTTCACCATACTAAATTATAAAAATGTTCTTCATTTATTCCCATAAATCAATGCATCAATGGGGAAAAGAATTGAACCAATCTTGTGGATCTTCTTCCAACATATGCACAAAAAATTTAATACACACATCTTCATGCTCAACCTCATAATCTACAATAATATTATAAAAATCCCAAACATGAATGGTGATTATTAGATTAAAGAGACACAAATGTGACCAAGGCACAACCAAACATGTTTAATCTATCCAGGAAGGGTTATCACACAAAATGAGCAAATGCTCTAGATCACATACAAGCTACTAGAGACAGATGGGTATATGACTGCAATCTTCATTCTGTAGAATTTCCAGTAACAGGGGTCAAATAGAAAACTAGAACACTATGTCTAAAATCACAAGATGTAAACACATGTTATATAGACAAGATTTTAGGCATTTACAGTGAAAATAACACTTATAGTATGCAAAGGGTGTATTATATGCAGGGTAGGATAGGATAGGATAGTTAGATAATTTTAATAAAGGTTTTGGTGTGATGGTGGTTTCAAAATAGAAGGGTATCTTGTAGTATTCATGACATTATTATTTACAAAGATGTAGGAAAAAATAAAATGCAAGATAGTGGGAACTACTAGGAGTAATTTTTAATCATTAGTGTCATTGAAATGAAAATACTCAAATGATTCTAAAACCATAGAAACATACACTAAAACTACAATCTCACTTGCTCTTTCCCATTGAATCCAAAAACCTAGGGTGACCTAACAAGTTATTCAACGACATATTATAAAACAATGTAGAAAGGGTTTTATAATTCAGATCTATGATTAAAATGACAACTAGTAGTAATAATAGAGCTAAATGTCCAATCAACAATATTTTCAAAACACATTGATGAACTTCATCAAAATGAAATTGTTAGAACCAAAAGTAGTTTCCATTAACTTTACAAGAAAATATTACATATATCAAATTTTTAAAATGTTTCCATCGAGACAAGCATGGTGAGTTTTCTCTATTGACAAGGGAGATATAAACATTATCTCAATGCCTGATAATGATTATGCATATGTAACCACCTTAGGAGGAGATACAATATCTACACAAGTCAGTTGATCCTAATTTTTTTTCTTAGAACTTAGACGTAGATAAAATGAACAACCAATGATATCAACCTTCATAATAGAGGAGAATCCCTCTATTTATACATTGTCCACCCTACACAAATCTAGGATTATTGGTTGTAATTTAGAAAAAAAATAGAAAAAAGACATTCAAAATCCACCAAGATTCTCCCCAACTAGAAAATATTCCTTGTCGTGCCTGAAATCTACATACATTTGTAAGAAAAATCATTGCTCTAACTATATTTACAAATAATGATTAAGATTTACAACAAACCCTTTGATTTCTTGGTTGGAGATTCCCTTTTATATGATTTATAAGGTGAAATTTTTGTGGTGAAGGCCAAATAAACCTTTTCCTCATTTGTAACTATCTAAATATTCCCTTGATCATTTGCTTGTACAACTGGACCCTCCTAGGTAACTGCCTTACCTCTTATGCATGCCATGGAACAACCTATTATTGTAATAATGGCATTGAGATGCTCCAGCTTTGGTAGAGGCATAAAATGATCTATGGTGAAAATATGATCTATAATGGCCCATATACCTTCTTTTGTGCTTCAAATTCTTGCCCATCCATGTAGGAGCCATCAATTTCAACTTTTAAGCCAAATATTGGCATGTGGGATGCCACATTAAAGTTGAGATCCATGGAAATGTCCACCTTCATATAACACCTTTTTTCTCATTTTATTGGATCAATTAAGCTTTATTTATCCTTTAAACCCAAGATTGAATGCTGGAAATTGACCATGTTTAACTGGGACTCACCTATAGGCCACATGCTCTATAATCTACATATGTATTTACAAAGGAATACTTTGTTTCAGTTTTCTACCTATATGACAATGCCATGACACTCTATTCATTAACTCAAAATGTGATCATTACCCCAAGGACTTTTTTTAACATGTCATTGGCTCTAGATATTTGAACAATCCACTTAATATGAGCACTGCTAGATCCTTGTCTACATGATGAATGCGAGCATGCCACTTGGCATCTCTATGGGTTTTTAGCATCCCTTTAGCATTACATTTTATTATCAACCATTAGATATCTATCAGAACCCTTAGATAACTCCACTTGGATAATTTATGGGATTTTTGAATTTTGCATAGTCATTCACTATCGAGTTAATGCCCTTTCAATATTGGGCAACTTTTCATTCATCTTGAGATCTTTGAAAAGTCCATATTTAACTCTAACCATTAGATCATCCCTGTATAGATCATTATAGATCATTGATCTAAACCTAAAGGATCAAATACCATTAGCTATCTTGAAATATTTCTTGTAGTTGTGACACTTGTCATCACCACATCAATCTTGCACCATAAGATCTTGCTTCGGGTGAGCAAACATGCTCCATCAAATCATGATCTGAGGAGTAGAATGCTATTATCTACTATCTATACTTGGCCCTTGGGTCATGCCACTTGGCAATCCTATAGGCCTTCTACACACTATACTTTATCAGATTTATTAGGTTAATGAGCTTTCACCATGTGGCAATCTCATATTTACTCATATATTTATTGAATAGTCTTGACTTGCTATGCTCAATTGATCAAAATGTGTGATTATCAGTATGCCTTGTTGATCTTTTGATAGATGCCTGAGCTTTAATTTAGGGCATACATTTGTGTCACTTGTCATTTTTGCATTCACCATGAGCTTCATTTAAATCTTGACCTATTTCTCATAATCGATCAGGATTTATACACTTTTTCATGTACTATTGATTGATGGGAATATTCTCTAACTTTTAATCATGCATCATGAGCTTGACACTTATAACTTTTATGCTTTCCTTTGGTCCTTTTGAATTTTTATCCTTGATTAGGTGCCATCAAATAAACTCTCTCTGATTTAACACACACCATTCGATTGTAATCCATCAGGTCAGACGTGATTAGTTTAAAGTTAATGATTAAAGTAATTAAGTCATAGTTTACGGAAATAAGAGACTTAGTATAAAGTCCTGGACTATGTTTTTTTTTTCATTAATAAATATGATGGATTCTTTAGGATAAGACTTTTATCTAGGTTTATAACAAATGGACCAAGTATTAGATAGACCATGATATGGGATATAAAAGGGGAACAAATAAGAATTTTACACGAAGGTTTGGTCATCTTAATAAACAGAACTAGACCTTAGTATAAAATTTAATCTAAGTCTATGGCATATTTAAAGTAGTCCCACATAAATTGTTGTTGCCAATTTGAATTTAAATCAAAGAGCCTAACCTACAGTAATTGGAACAATGGTCTTAAGGTGCTTAGACATGAATTCATCTTGGCTTTTGACATAAGAAAGGCTAGTAAAGAACAAATTAAGAGGGCACTTAACCTTTGATGAACAATTGAAAAAAGGAAGTGGGATAAACAATTTAGGCATCTATGCTTAACAATTACTCAATTACTTTAGCATAATTTTATGCACTAACAAGGTCATTATCATATATGTTAATAAAGTTGTCAATTTCAAATTTTTTCATTGTAATAGATGCATTTTTAGGGGGAACCAACATCCTTAATGTTTCACATCAGAGGAGGGAAACTATAACAATAAATCCAATGTAGAAAAAAATTTATTTTACATGTTTATTCAGTCAATAAGGAAAACAAAGAGGCAACAGAAGAAGGAGGCTTTTTACACCTCTCATTAGTCACTAAAAACAAGGTTCGTATGATTTAATGGCATTTTATTCCATTTGTATGCGAATAAGAACAAAGGTGTTGTTCCTATTAAAAATTATAATAAGTGAGAGTGATTTCATTATATTTTCCCCTGAAATAAGATAGTGATGAGAGTTGATAAAATATAGTAGCATCATAATATTCATGGTTTTTTGGTTAACTATTTGTAAAACAATCATGTTGTGATTTTTTTTTGCTACTTTAAAAACATCATGTAGTGTTTAGTGGTAAACCACTTGTAAAACCATTTCAAAATTTATTGGATTTCCTAAAAAATAAAACCATCTAGATCATGAACTTATAGAGGCAACAACATACAATAAAATATATTGTTTTCCCCAAGTAAAAACTAAGTAGGGTTGGTGGGAAATGTTGGGTGTTAGTATTTATATTGAGTAAATTAGATGTTAGTTATTTACTATGTGGTAAATGTTATTATATGATTGGTTAATTGGTTATCATATTATTGTTGTGAATTAAAACAATATTTTTCTATATAGGTTTGATTATTATTAGTATATTTCTAGATATTTATGGTAGGTGGAGTTGTAGTAACCTCCTAGACTATAGGACCACCATATCCTATATATATGTATATTTATCTAGAGAATTCTTAACAAATGTAATTGAATATAATTTTTTGTGTTCTTTTATTTTATAGTATAAATCATTGATTTAGTTAAATTTATGCATAAATCTCTTATAAGAGGTAACATGAATGGATATAATATGTAAAACATTATGATAGATAAATTGTACCTAAGAACATGGGATATTTCAAAAGTGTTTATATGTCATATATCAACCAATATGTTATTAATTAATTTCATGGATACTATATGGAATAATTTATGTGTGATTTCAAATGCAGGTCTTGTAAATCCAACCACTACCACGAATCTAGGTTTAGTTTAAAATATGGCTGCCCTGGCTTATGGAATCACCTGAAATACCTTGACAATTAAACTCACTCTCACCACCTTATGTACATTAAAATATTTCACCACTTGTATGTTCCTTATTGCCTCTCTATTTCTTCCAAGAGTCTGATTTGGGTGTTTTCATAAGTTGTTCACCTTGATTATTTACTCTAGATGTTAATATATTTGTAGAATGAATAAACTTAATGTATAAGATAGACTCTATCACCTAAGTGTCTTATCTACATATAAAAAAATTGTAATTAGTGATTGTTTCCATCTCTATAAAATATTATGGTTTTTGAATATTACTATAGTTCACATGGTTTATTTGTGTGATATTGGCAATAACCATAGCCTTTCATCACCATGTTACAAAAATATTTGGATAAAATAACTTCTTTACTACATATATCTAAATAATATCTCTTATGGTGAATCCTATTCATGTCCATGTCCATTCTCTTTTGGCACCTAGGACTTTAGCCTGATCCATATTCCCCCATAATTAGTTTCAACCTTTCCTTTATTTACCACAAAGTGAAGAATCTAAGTCTCTTATCTAAAAAACTATTACATCTTGATTCTTTACTAGGAAAAATTAGTTGATTATCCATGGATATTTATACTTGACAATTTTATTTAGTATTTATTAACTAATATTTGAGATATATGTTGTTATGGAACAGTTGGATATTGCTTAGGTTACATGATTACATTGTTATGAGTTGGATGTAGTGTATATGTTTACATGATGAACATGTTTATTTGTTATTTTAGCTATATTTTATGATGTATGTATATCATGATGTTATATCCTAAATACCTAATTATTATGATTTTGATGTAAGAGAACTCATATCTTAGAGCATTATGGAGGGAGAGAATCATTATAGATGGTGAAATAGATGTAGTGGTTGGAAGATGACATAGAAACTGACTAGAACCCTATATGCACCATATCAGCTAACACATGTTAGATGCATAATGTAATGGTTAGCATAGTGTGTTTAATGATGCTTGTATTTAGAATTATTTACTCATGGTCAGTTTAGTTTAATGGTTTCATTTAACTCACATTGTATGTTTGTGTTCTTATTGTAGCTATAACCATTAACGTTTTGTGAGTTTTATAATTATAGTAAATTAGGAATTATTGATTAATGAAATTATCCATAGGTCCTTATGAAATTGAGGTGCTAATTCAAATATCAAATATATGAACTCTTGAAATTAGAAATAGAATAAATAGAATATAATAATTTCTAATTAAGAGGAAAAATAGAAAAAAGTAGCGAATTATATAAAATAAAGAGAAAATAGAAATCTTTAAACATAGGAAAAACAAAAAGACAGATATTAATAAAAAACAAAGAAAAAACCAAACAAAGGGAAAATATGAAAAGAGGAAAATATACACCCATTTTATTAAGAGGAGAATATAAAAATTTAAAGGAAGGGTGCACCATACAGAGGAGGAGAAAGATACATAGAATAGATAATGAGAAGATGGAGAAGGGTGGCATAAGAGTGGAAAAATAGATAACATTCCCAAGTGAAGAATAATCAGGTAGTTATTATTATTCTTATTGAACCTTTAAATTTTGTGTGCCTTTATATGTGTATATACTATGTAAAGTAGGTAGGAGGAATGAAAATTTGTTAATAATAGATTTTTATATTGTGGAACATCCATACAATATTTTTTTTGTTCACTTTGGTACTGTCAACAATGAACAATTTGTAACTAAACTTTTGGATGTATAAAACCATAATTTATTATTCATTGAGACTATGTCTATATATATTTTAACTAACTAACCAAATAACTACACAAATGCATAGATACACACACACACACACACACACACACAGATATATATATATATATATATATATATATATATATATATATATATATATATACACCATGCACATTGGTGATTATGTATAAAAGTAATATTCTAGTAGAGATCATCCATGTATTTATAGTTTCTTGATGCATCTGAATGTGAAAAAATAGTGTAAATAGTAGGTAATATATAAATCCTATAAATTAATTCAATATAATTATTCCATTCATAGCTAATAAGATAGAAAATTAAAAACTCAGGAGATTAATTAATACTTAAGTGAGATATTGGTATACATATACAGAGTAAGACATTATGTAGAGACTAGTGTTTGTAAACTTGTATTAATGTCAGAGTGTATAAAAATGGTTACATAGTGAATGCATCTATTTACATAGAAATTCAAATCAAGTTAAATAATAGTGAGTCAAGTTTATAATTATGAGCTTATAAATGAAAGTAGTTGATGAATATATATTTAAAAAATCTCATACAAACTCAATGGATGCAGGTTGAGTGATTCATATGATGCAAAAATATTCATAAGGATTTAGTTATGTGAATATTTATATGATATAAGTAATTATATAGGAGTTAGAATTTGTCTATATGGATCCAAACTACTTATATTATTTATTCATAATAAAACCCTAAAACTGAGTAATTATTTGCATTTCTCATTATATAGAGTTGGTTATAAATACCAATATGTCTTAATTGGAGTATTGGTGAATATTCAAATACTTATATATATGGGTGATTTCCCTAAATTTGATAGGATATTACTTAATATAATTTTTTCGTGGGAGTAATCAAAATAACTCATATATGAGGATTCAGGGATATATATTTAGTTATAATTAGTTAAGTTTAACACTAGTCAAAAATAAAAATCATATCAAATATGAAAAAGACAAGTACATCTAATTATGTAACTCATGATATATTACTATTAGTTAGGTTATATGAACCACGGTATTAGACATATAGTCATTATATAAACCGTGGAGTTTAAGTTATTACACATAATAGGTGAAATATAGATGTAGAAATATAAACATTTTAAAGATACTATACACATGATAAATTGGTGTTCAATTATCTTGATAAGACTAGGATGTGAAAATTTAATTATGGGAATTTCAATATTATGAAAATATCAATATGATTATTAATAGGGTGCCAATAAGTCTATGTTGACCAAGTATTTAATTGAAAGCCATAAAATACAATTGACATATTTAAACCATATTTATATATATTATTGATCATATTTATATATAAAAAAAACATTTTATCTAAATATTTAGGATTATTAAAAGAATATAATATATATGGGTGTATCGGGTTGTATGTCTTTATGTTTTGTTGATAGATATAAAACAAGTGGTCACATGACTTTGAGAGTTGAAAAATTGTGTCAACATAAATATAGACTCATAACTAAGCATATAAATGTAAGGTCATGTTCAAACAAAGGATAACATTTTAATTTTGATTATTTAAAGATAAATAGTTGCAAAATAAAAACTTATGTTTTCAATGATTTATAAATACTTTATTATGAATGGATGTGGAATTTAGTAGTTGTGATTAAGAACACTAGACTATGATAATATGGGTTATCATAGTGTGTAATATGTTTTGAAACAACTTATAGTAAATAGAAACTGAAGCTAAATGTATATTTCACCCAAATGGTATAAACTGTAGTTATTATTTATATTATGTATGTGATAAATAATATTATGATATTCATTCATACATGTGATCTAATAATGTATGATTTTAGAATATCCTATACATAGCATGTTATATGATTTCTAGTAAGATGTAATTTGTATGAATATATTGGTTATACTATGTTAACAAAATCTCACTTTCTTGATACTATGTAAGTAGTGAGATGCACTTCACTAGCTTACTAGCATCATAATGGTAGATGAAGGTAATCTAGTCAAGTGGTGTGTGTGAATTTGACCGAACCTTAGATCATTATTTATTATTAAAAACTTTTACCAAAATAATGTTTAGCCAAATTTTAAAATTTCATGAGTTTGATTTACATGTTTGAAGGATATCTTGAGTCGAAATATTTCTATGACACACCACATGTTTAGTTTTATAAATCATATAACATATGGGTACCATCTTGTCTCTCTAGATCTATGCACCATCACTATCTACTCATACATGAAGGGAGAGACATTACTTAATGAGATTTGATCAGGGGATCATTGGTCCATGCTTGGTATGGAAAATCACTTGAATGATGTTCTTCCTCCCTTAAATAGTACTACTTTTGAGACAACACTTGAGATTGCCACAGATATTAGAGTCTAGGGAACTATGCTCTTAGGAGCCATATTTATTATATATGTAAATTTTATTATTTTTATTGGTGTAATATATTAATTATTATATTTAATTATTAAATTCATAATCCCTACACATGTAGCTTCAACTTACTTAGGTGTGATAAGAATTTTAGTGGTTAAGAGAGTGAGTTACACCTAGAGTTCCACATGGAGTTCAATTGAGTAACATTGTGAGTTCTCTTATGAGTTCCACAATAAGTTACACTAATTCCCGTAGAGATTTATCCTATGAGCTAACTCCCCTTACTCCTTTATATTCCTCTACACTAGGCTATTGTAATAGAGCAGATAATTGCTAAGAAAGGAAATTTAATACATCAAGCAATTTTTTCACATCTTCTCACATATTTGTGAACACAATTAGGGTCATTAATTTGTAGAATACTTTGTGTTCTCAATCTATCATAAGATCACTTACTAGCCTGTTCTGACATGGTGTCATAGCTCTGGGTTATCAGAATGAGAATTAGGTTATCTATTGATTTCTATTTTGTATTTTTTAATAGGAATTTGTATATTTCATGATTTTCCATTTTTGCATGTAAACTATAATGGTCATATAATTTTGTTGGTATAGATATATGATATTCCACTTAGAGAAGCCACTCAACATCAACATTCATTCTATAAATAACATAATTTGAATTAAGAGGCATCTTGTTGTTGTTAGGGTTATTAATTCACCATTAGATAATAAATGAGTAATATTAAATTACTCATTTTTAACTATAATATGGTTATTTACCATAGGTAGATTGGTAAGTTAGTAAATCTTGAAAATATTTTTATTGTTAGTAATTTTAAATCTTGACTTATATGTGAGAGATTATATTATTTTTTAGTTTTATCATTCCTACTTTATAGTAACTATTATGGGCTTATATTTTCATATAAATAAAGCTCTACTAATGTATTTTTCTTTTATCAAAATAAGTATAATTTTATTCTTACACATTCTTTGGTATCAGAGCTTCATGGAGATATTTAAACATATGTAATAGGATAAGATCAAGATCTCCCAAAGTTGATAGATATTCATTTTGTGAGGAGAAGCCCATGCACTCCCACACCAAAACTAGAAGCTGTAATATTTGTTTTTTTTTTTAAATCTTAGTTGACTCTGTGAGGTTTGCCAACACAAATAATTTTAAAAGCTTTGGAGAAAGGAGTTCATTAAATAAAATAGTAGTCTTGGCATTTAAATAAAATATAAGTCAAACCCTGGAGCATTAGAAAACTAGAAAAAGTGGTGATCATTTGTTCATCTTTAGCATTTCAAAGGAGGAGCAAAGATTGGAAAAAGCTTAGCATCAAGAAATAAAAGGTTGGTATTTATACATATTTTTTACATGTTTCAATGTCTAAAAGCTCTTTGATATTTAAGCTAAATAAAAATTCCAAAAAGAGTCTTTAGATCCCACCAAAGTGCTAAGAACCTATCAAATCCTCAAACCACTAATTACATCTCATATTTTTTGTAATTATAATAAAAAACACGTCTCATTTTCTCAAAAACACCTAAAAAATATTTTACCTGTAGCATTTTTTTTTAAATCCACCTTTTTACAATCCATGGTATTAGGTGGGATGGTGGTTTAAGGCTACAAATTAGAATATTAAGATTTCATATATATGTTTGTGATTTTTTGTTAATGTAATGATGCATATGTGAGTTGTGTGAAATCATTATGGTAGAGGATAAGTGGGAGGTTCAAATCCCCCAAACACATTTTATTTAGAGAAAATTTTAGTAGTCCTCCAATTTTGTCCATTCTTTTAAATTTAGTTATAACTAACTATATTAGTAGTAAATGTAATATTTTTTTTTCAAAAAAAAGGCAAAGTAAAAAAAATAAAAAAAATTGCTAAAAAGAGGCCAAAGAGCCCAAAAATGAAAAACAATTGAATTTTTTGTTTTTTTAATAGCATTGTAAATTTCTTTTACAAAATATTTTATTTCACAAATTCATGAGTTTTTTAAAAATCTCAACATAGTGTTCAGTCATAACTATGCTTCTGAGTCACATTTATAGGTAATATGATCATGTTTAAGTTACTGCATACACAACCTAACATAGTTACAATAATGACATCTAGGCATCATCCCTTTAAATAATCAAAGATATATAAGGCACATTCAGTCATAGCCTTCCCTTCATCTACCCATTTGTTTCAATCGAAGGGCATAAATCTTGACTGGTTGTATTTCTGAGTACATAGCAATGTCATGGATGCGTATATGGAAATCCATCTGAGAAGGTGATAATGATTGGACAAACCCTTTTTAGTACTATTTATGTACCAAGTATCAAATTATTTCCTATATGTTTATGCCTCTTTCTCGTACCATCAGGTATATAGAAAGGGAAAGCTTCTTCTCTATGCCAATGGGTGTAAAGGAAGGGTGCATATAAAGAAAGGTATGGTATATCATACTAATGGTATATAGAAAGGGAGAGCTATATACCTATAGTGATAAGGAACCAATCCATCACTTGTAGTCTTGATAATGGCTACACATGCTATAAAATTATTTCTACTAGATTCATAGTTACTCAAAGGTGACAACTACTCTACTTGGAAGATGAAGTTTAGAACTCAGCTAGAATTTGAATAAATTTAGTCTGTTGTAGATGGATCATATACCTAACATGTCACATGCCTTGATTAGTAACATAAATTTGATAAATCTAATCAGAAGGCTAAATTAATTATCATGTTTATAGTATTGGATGAAGTTCAACCACACATTTGTGAAGCCAAAATAGCTAAGGAAACTTGGGACACACTCCAAACTATATATGAGGCCAAAAAGGAGATCACAATTATGCATTTTCAAAGTCAATTCCACTCTCATAAATTTATATTAGGAAAAATAGTGGAGGCCTTTTTAAGATGTGTTTCAATACTGAGGGCATCACTTCAATCCTTGGGTGAGATAGTTTTAGATGAATCTCTTATACCTAATGTCTTGAGAGCACTGTCACCCTCATATAGGATTTTTATAAACACTTTGATGAATATCACAACATATAAACCATGTTTTGAAAAACTAATAAATTTGATGCAACATAAAGAGTCCCTCAACACTCATCATAAATAATAAGAACATGTGTTTCCTTGTCATCAACAAAAAGGCAAGAAACCAATCAAATCTTCTTCAAAACATAGTTCAAAGTAGAATTCAAAAGGAGTAAAGTCACAGAAGCAATGTCTCATTTGTTGTCATTAGGGACATGACCTAAAATATTATTGGTAGAATACCTTTAGAAAAGGATCTTCTAGTGGTCAAAACTTTGCTAACCAACAATCATCCCCTGGCTCATTCAATAAGCCACAAGGATAGATAAAGTGGACTTGGCAAAAGAAATAAAAGCAACAAGGAAATAGTGTTGAATAAGAACCTGATGAGGAAGATGAATACTTGTAATCTGTAGATACCCATCATGTATACACATCACAAAGTGACATATGGTATATTAACTTGAGTACAACCCAATACATGATAGGTAGGAAAGATTATTTTTTCACTTTAAAAGACACACTGAATAAAATTCATGTTTCTTTGGGTAATGATTCCTCATATAGTGTGTAAGGAATTTTCAACATTGCCTTACCCCTAAACATGCAAACATGTAAAATCATAGATATTTTGTATGTACCTAGATTAAATAAAAACTTGTTATCAGTAATTCGACACTTAGAGCACAATTTGAAAATTGACTTTGACTATAAAGGTGAAACCAAATAGTGTTTGATTAGAGATAAATATAGAAACTCCAAATTTATTCCATGAGAATCCAATGTGAACCATATTTTTCATCTTGATTTCATTTGAAAAAATAATCAAGCACTAATTGTAAATGACATAAACTCAGCACAACTGTGACACATCAGATTTTGGCACATCAGTTTATGATATCTTGACATACTCCACCAAAAAAACATGGTAAGAGGCTTACCACCTCTTAAAAATCGTATATACAAATGTTCTAATTGATTATCAAGAAAATAACATCAGATTCCATTTCATAAAAGCACCTATAGATCTAATGGTAAACTTAATCTAGTTCTCACAAATCTTTGTGGACCAATGCCACCTAGCCATGTTGGATTTAAGTAGTTTATGCTCTTTTTTGATGATTGTTGTAGAAAAATGTGGATCTAATATTTTGAAAAAGGGGATAAAGCTTTTGAAACTTTCAAGAAGTTCAAAGTGGTTATTGAAAATTAATCTAGTAAGAACATCAGGACCCTTTGCATAGATTGTGGGGGGAATTCACCACTAATGAGTTTAAATATTTTCTACAAGTAAATGGTATTCGTCATCAAATGGAACCTCCATATACACCACAACAAAATGCATTTTTTTAATATAAGAATCCTACTATTGTAGAAATGGTGTGATGTATGATATATGATGTAGGCTTGACAAAGACATTTTGGATAGAAGTTGTTTAAACTTCAATTTATCTACTCAATAGAGTACCCACTATAGATATTGATGGAGTAACTACACATGAAGTATGGTTAGTGAAAAAACCATATAGAGCATATATTCATGTTTTTGGATGTCAAGAAAGTATGCACATTCCCAAAGCAAAAATGACTAAGCTTGATATCAAAACCAAAAATTATGTGTTCTTAGGGTATAATGAGGAAGCACTTGCATATAGACTCATGGATATAAAAACCAGACAGATATAAACTAGTAGGGGTGTTGAATTCTTTGAAAAGAAAGACATAGAAGTTCCTTCTACAAATGATTTGATAAAACAATCAATCCCATAGAAAATATAGAATATGGTGATCTCCCAGATGAATATAGTAATGATGATTGGAACAATGGTACAGCTCTACCACCCAAAATAAATACACAATGTATGCCTAAATTATATACAAATAATCTCAAAGACGCAAAATTGGATGGTGTTGCAAACACATCCACAACTCGACCAAAGACTCATAGTATGGGTCGTGGTGAGGTCAATTTGGCCATAATGAGTACAGTTGTTGAATCTATCAAGTCCTCTATAGTTCATGAGGTCCTATAGTTAAAACATGTGAAAGATGCCATGGATGCAGAATATAATTCATTGATGAAAAATAAAATATGATAGCTTGTAGATCTTCCACTAGGGAAGAAGCCAATTAGATGTAAATGGATCTTCAAGATGAAGTATAAAGTAGATAGCAGTCTTGATAAGCACAAGGCAAGATTGGTCCTTATATGGTATGCTCAAAAAGAAGGCATTAACTATGAGGAGACATTTAATCTCATAACAAAGATTAAAATAATAATAATGATTTTCACTCTAGCTATATAGCTTGGTTAAAAACTCCATCAAATGGATGTAAAAAGTGACTTCATTAATGGGCACTTATAGGAAGAAGTCTACATGACTCAACTAGAAGGTTTTATCAAATATACAAAAGAAGATAATGTTTGTAGACTTACCAAATCACTGTATGGTCTTAAATAGGCTCCCAAGGCATGGTATATCGAGATTGATGAGCATCTCTTGAAACATGGATTTGAAAGGAGCCCATAAGATCTAAATATCTACCTCAAACAATAAGGGGCACATATTAATTATAATCATATATGTTGATGATCTACTCATCAATGGTAGTTCAGTGAGGATAATTGGATCAATAAAGAAAGATCTGAATCAATCATTAAACATGATAGATCTTGGGATTCTACATTATTGTATTGGTTTAGAAGTTTGGTAAAGAGAAAATCACATTTTTTATCTTAGCTCAAATATACTAGGACAATGCTCAAGAAATTTCAAATGATGGATAGCAAACCATTTTCCACACGTATAGAGACAAAGCTTCAATTTTCTCGAGTAGATCCACCACCATAGTTAAATGTAACTATATATCGGTAGTTGATGGGGAGTCACATTTACCTGACCTACACTAGGTGAAACATCAGCTATGCTATTAGTTATCTCTCAAGGTTCATGCAGGATCATAAAATCAGTCATTGGAAAGAAGCAAAGAGAGTATTGAGTTACATCAAAGGAACTATCGATTTTGGCCTAGAATATAAGAAGAATGATAACTTCTTATTGTAGCGATACTCAGACAGATCATGTACGAAATCCACTTAAATATTTATCTTCTTTTTGGGATCTGGATCAATATCATGGGGGAGTAAGAAGCAAAATTGTGTTTCAAGGTCATCCGCAAAATCATAATATCATGCTACAGGAGGAGCTGTTCATTAAGTGATTTGGCTTGGACGTATACTTGAAGGATTTAGATTAACATAAGATCAACCAATATTTCTTTATTTAGATAATGAAGTAGTGAATCTTGTTCACAATCCAACATTTCATGAGCACACTAAACACATTGAGGCATAAGTTCGTTTCATCTATGGACATGTTAAGAATAAAAACATCCATCTCCAATATTACACGATAAATCAACAACGTCTAGATGTTTTTACCAAATCACTTGAGTTGGAAAAATTTGAGGCATTTAGAGAATTTCTCTCCTATTCACTTGAGACAATGGTAAATTAAGAGGGGGAATGTTAGGGTTATTAATTCACCATTCGATAATAAATGAGTAAAATTAAATTACTTGTAGTTAATTATAATACAATTATTTACCATAGGTAGATTGGTAGGATAGTAAATCTTAAAAATATTTTTATTATTAGTAATTTTAACTCTCGATTTATATTTGGGAGATTATATTATTTTTTAGTTTGATTGTTCCTATTTTATAGGAAATATTATGAGATTATATTTGCATACAAATAAAGATATACTAATATATATTTTTATTGAAATAAATATAATTTTATTCTTTTCCATTAGTTGTAGCTATAATTTTGACATATCTCCTTGGATGTTTCTCTATAAATCTTTAGAATATTGTTAGCCATATACCTCACCACTAATAAGCAATTATATTTCATAAAAAGAATTTTTTTGGTCAATCCACTAAATTGTACAATGGCATTGTGAGTTCTCTAATTGGGTGACATGAAGTACATACCCAAAAAAATAATAACACGGTCATCTATAGAAGAAATAAAATATTAACCATTTTCTACACAATTATCTACCATGTTGTGTATACCATGGAATCAATCAACCTATTGGACATAAATAAGGTCAAATGTGCATCTATGGCCTAGTTATTTATACTACTTACCTTCAATTGACAAGCATGGTGTTTGGTTGCTTCTGATATAAGGCTATGTATTTGAGATTGGCATGAAGCACTTGGATACATAGATGTGTTGTCTCCTGATATGTGTCAAAAGTGGTGTAAAATCACTTTCTTATGCCTAGATGACCTGTATTTAACTATAATGGATAGTAGCATGGTAGAGGGTACTTACAAATAAATAATTTTAGATCACTCTTAATTTATTTATTTATTGAGAACCCATATACTATCTCCCTAATCTGGTTCATCCTATTCATTGATCTAGTTCGAGGTGCTCACTACACAAATCTCATTTGTTTCTTCTCAATACCAATGTCCCTCTTTAGGCAGTGTAGTCAAGAGAAACATGAGGAGTTCTATATGAATAGACAGAGTGATTTTAGACCTAGATCATTACATCATAGACCAAGATCTCCTTCCTAATTAGAGCTCTATCTATAGTTTGTTCTCTCACCTTATGGTATAGCCTGCACCTCATGGAATAATTTCCTTCTGAATTGATTTTGCATTTAAACTTTTTGTGAACAAATGGGATGTTATTCAAAGATAATTTTAGGTATTTTGGCCATTCATCCACATTTCTGTTAATCTCCTATATCATTTTCTCTCCCATGGATGTGTAACTCTTCTTCTCCCTTGTAAAAACCATTAAAACCTTAAAAAATTGCCTTAAAAGAATTAAATATAAAAGCATCTTTTTGATTTTATTTAAATAGATTTTTATTTTTTAATTAAAACACCTTCTAAAGGGGCTTTTTTCTAAAAAGTACACGTAGTGTGATTGGGCCAATTATTTTTTGCTTTTGTTAATTTCAAGAGGTCTGGGGTTTTTTGTTGATTCCAATGAGTGGTTACATGATATGCTTGGTGTTTAAACCTATTAGAATTTCAAATTTAGTGATTTTTTCATTAAATGGGACTCATTTATAGGATATGTATTATTATATAACCTCTACTCGGTAGATCAAAATTGAGTGCCATATTTTGCAAAAGTTCATGTTTTTTAATTTACCATGCATTGGTCTACTTTATTTTATAAAATGCAATAGAGTTATAAAGTGACATATTCAGGGGAGGTTATGGGCCATAATACTTTATGCAACATACTTCATGCATAGATTTCTCTCATCTATATGGACTTATTTTCAACCTGGTCCAAAATCCATCCCTAGAGAATGAATCATTATTTTTCCTTATTACAACATTAATTTATTAGTTGGACACATTTTTTATTATGGCCAACATCACATTAATGAGTGTGATTTAGGGTTTCATTGTATAATATTTTGTGCATTTGTGAAGATACTCTAGATACTCCATATGAGGAAAGTTATTTTGCCTCTAATGATCCTTCTCAAAAAAGATAATTATCCTTCATGGCGTGCTTACATGGAACACTTGATCACACACAAGAATCATATTCCATTCCTATATAGATAGATTCCATAACCCACTAATATTGTTTTATTTGATATGTGGGATAATACTTGTGACAAGGTATTTACACTCTATTACTACATGTTTCTCTGGATTTCCATTTCCATGTTGAATATACAAAGTCTCCATGCACTATTTGTATCATATTATAGAGTCATTTTAGTGATCCTACTGAGATTTATGTCACACCTCCTCCACTTTGTATTATCTCTTATGACAATTTTTTACTGTCTCTTCTTACTTTTATTTCTTTTGATGATACAACCATAGTGGATAGTTATCTTTATTCTATCGGGCCCCCACTATAAGATGAGGTTTTGTCAAAAAAAAATTGTCGTATTATAGATTCTACATTTATTCTTATGCAGATTGTTACTCTTTAAGAGCCTTCACAGACTTATATTACAAAGGAATTTACTGATTCCAGTGAGAGTATACACATTTAGAGTATTTGTGACTCATATTTTCCTATGGACGTTCATCTTATAGATCTTAGTGCTTCATTTATAGACCAGTCATTAGTTTCAATGGTTTTTTATCCTTACTCTCCTCTTCCCATGGACATTCTTTCAATGAAGTTCCATGTATATCTTCTTATCTAGTTGTTTTATCCCCTTCATTGTATGTTTCTTCATTTCTATTTTCTACAGTTAGTCCTGTGATATATGATTAGACTTTAGCACATTTGATCATTATTTTGGAGACATTTGAACATTTTTTAGATATACATCTTGATTTATACACCGATTTCGTTTGAGTGGGATTTAGGTAGTTTGATATCTCATGGTTTATTTCTTCCAAAAGGGAGAGACATCATTTCTTATACAAGGATATACTACAACATTCACCATGCAACATTATGTGAATACCTTGTCTCTCTTCTTTTTGGAGTCACACATCCTTCATATTTTTTAGGATACTAAGATCATCATTATGTAATTGAGTACCTCATAAGGCCTCATTGTTAGGACCCAATTTTCTATCCCACCTAAGCTATGTTTAAGGGGTGAGGGTGTTGGAGTGGGGTTTTTAGTCTTGCCTTATTTTATTTATATCTCTTTTATGGTGAGTTTTTTCCACTAAGTTTTATCCTTTTAATCCACTTTTGAGAGTTGCATTATATGTGGGTACCTCATCACACCTTCTTTCTAGGACCCATATTTTCATTTCTCTACCTAAGCTATGCTTAAGTGGGGTGCTTTTTGGTGTAGGATATTAATTATTCCATTTATTATTAAATGGATAATCCCTGCACATGTATCTTCAACTTAATAATGTGTGATAAGAGGTTAGGTGGGTGAGAGCATAAGTTACACTAGATTTCCAATAGGAGTTCAACTGAGTAACACTATGAGTTCTTATATCAATTCCATAGTGAGTTACAATTAGTCCCATAGAGATTTCTCTTGTGAATTAAATCCCCTTACTCCCTCTTTATATTCCTCTTCACTAGGCTATTATAATAAAGTAGATAATTGGTAAGCAAGGTAATTTAATACATCAAGCAATTGTTGTATAACTTTTTGCACATTTTTTAATACACATAGGGTTATTGATTTGTAGAATACTTTGTGTCCTCACTCTACCAAAAGATCACCTAGTGCCATATTCTGATAGTATTTATTAATAAAACATTATTATAATTAGTTGTAATTACTTATTTACTATACATTGACATCAATGGTTATATGTTTGTACCAATCATGGCTAGATATCTATAATTACTTTATATAATTAATTATGATGTGTTATTATGATGATAGGGATCAGTGGTGTATGATGTAGTATTCTTCATTTACAATTTATCACACTTAGAGTATTTTATATGATTCTTGATTAGATTATCACGGTGTTATTTATTTAAAGTATATATTGTTAAATTAAAAAATATGTATTTCTAGGTAGATCCCAGTGGGGATATTACATATGGTATCAAATCTATGGATTAAACTCTAGCACATAATGATTTCACTAATATTTTCATATCCTTTTATTATAGAAAGGAGGATGGTGAAAGCTAGAGTATCTAGAGAGGGTCTATTAAATGTCAATGATAGTAGCCCTTTATTTGATCCTTCCTAATTTACCACTGAGCCATCAACAAGGATGGATCAATTTATCACAACCATGAATGAGATGAAGGACTAGAATACATCCTTACAATATGTAGTTCATGGATATGAAGATTAATAACATTAAGATGTACCTAAAGATCATCCCACTTAGCAGGTAAACCATCGGGATGTGATAATTTAGATAGTTGTAGAGTTGGTTAGAGATTTGAATAAGGTTAACCCACCTAATTTCAATGAGACTATTTTGGGTGATGGAGCTGATGCATGGTTTATATACATGGAGAAGTATTTTGAGATTCAAAACTACTCCAAGGTCACTAAGGCATTATGGGGAGAATATTAGTTGGATTGTGCGGAAGCTATGTGTTGGGACAACAAGAAGTTGGAAATGCACCTTAACTCAACCACCACACTTGGGATGATTTTTTTACTTTGTTTAGCTCATGATGAATGTTACAGCCTTATTTTGATAAAAAGCTAATAGATTTATAAAATTTGAAATAGGGAGACTTATCAATGAATGAGTAATGGAAGCAATTAACCAAACTTATAAAGCATGTTCCTTAGTATCATGGAGATGAGAGGATCAAGATAAGAATGTTTATCATGGGATTGAGACCCCATATCAGTGGAGAGGTGTATTTTCATGGACATTCTACCATGGAAAAGGTATTTGAGATGGAAGTCAAATAGGAACAAAAGTTGAAGTCTTTTTCACATGCTAGGGAAAAGTTCAAAAAAAAAGTTTTAAAATTCTAATTCAACATTAAAAAAAAATTGGAAACAAAGGGGTGGAGACTCTAAGAAGCGGTTTAAAAGCTAGAATGTCAAATTCAACAGTGGGTCAGGCATCAAGAAACTGGGCAAGGGATCCAAAGTTGGTTTCAAAGTAAATCTATAAAATGATAGGAAATAACCATATAGAGGTTATTTAATTTATAGAGATGACCATTATTATCATGACTACACTCAGGACAAGTCAAAGATTAAAGGTCTTATTCCTTAGTAAGGTAGCTTTTAGCAATGCATTCATGACATAGTTGATAATCACTAGGCTTAATTTCAAGCATTACCCATAAAGCTATTAGGTACTTTATTTGACTATCTAGATTCCATTTTGATAGATATAGGGACTACATAATGTTTTATAGCTCCTAAAATGTTTCATAAGTTACCTAGAAGTGCTAGAGTAATGGCAAATGCATGGTCAATAGAGTATGGGAATGACTCAAAAGTCATGGTTGACAAGTGTTTAGTTAAAGTAGAGATTAAGTTTCCCAAATTCATAACAATAGTGGATCGATATATAACACCACTAGGGTCATATGACACGATCTTAGGATTCAACTTGATTGTGAAACATAATGCCAAGGTTGATTTCAACCTGAATAAGGTTGAATGTCTAGATGATTATGGAAATCAAACATAAATTTAGGGAGACGAAAGAGATTTGAGGCTTAGGTATATTTATTCTATGCAACTTTAGAGGGCTCAAGGAAAAGGTTACCAAACATTTATCAAGATAAATGAAATGGTAGATCTTAAAGAGCCATCTTTCAAAGATACCTATTTATTATAGATTTTTATGATGTGTTTCTAAAATAATTTCTAGGATTGCCTCCTAAAAGTGAGTTAAATTTCTATATCGATATCATACTTAGTTAAGAAACATAGTCTAAGGTGCCATATAAGATGATAACCATTGAATTGGTAGAATTGAAGGATCAAATCTAAGAATTTTTGGTAAAGGGGTTGACTAGGCCAAGTGTATCATCGTGGGGTCCACCAATTGTATTTGTATAGAAGAATGATGATACTCTTTGATTTTGCATTGATATTTTTGATATTGTTGCATCAAAAATAGGTATATACTACCTCATATATATGATATTTTTGATTGAATGCTAAGAGTAATGGTATTTTCTGAAATTGACATTAGAGCAGGATATGATCATCTGAGGATAATGGATGAGGATATTTTGAATAAAAAATTTAGAACTTGTTTTGGGCACTATGAGTTCATAGTGTTACCATTTGGGTTCACAAATGATTCAATAACATTCATGAATATCATGAACAATGTGTTTAGATATTATCTAGATCACTTTGTTTTGGTTTTTCTTTATGACATTCTTAAATACTCAAATAATGAAGAGGAACACCTTTATCATCTAGAAATAGTTATATAATGATTGTGGAAGAACAAGTTGTATGGCAAATTTTCTAAGTGGACATTTTTCTCAGAGAGAGTGAAATATCTAGGACATATTACCTTTGTGAATGTTATATCAATAGATCGAAAAAACATTAGAGTCAATATGGAATAGTTAACATTAAAAAATGTTCATGAGGCAACAGGTATTATGGGACTAACAATATATTATAGGAATTTAATTCCAAATTTTCCAAGATATTTAATCTAATTACCTCTTTACAGTGTAAGAACCAAAGTTTTTTTTGGTCAAAGAAGTGTGAAGAATTTTTTTAGGAATTGAAAAGATGGATATCTTTGTCACTAGTGTTAAGAGTTCATGACCCAAATGCTAAGTTTTTAATGGTCATAGATGCATCAAGGGATGGATTAGGAAGAGTCCTTATGTAAGATAGTAAAGTGGTGGTAGATTCATCAAGGAAGTTTAAGACTTGTGCGGTGAACTATGCCTCTCATGACTTAGAACTTGTAGTAATTGTGCATGATTTACAAGCATTAAAGGATTACTTATTGGGAAAACTATTTGATCTTAAGATAGATAACTTGGGACTCAAGTACATATTTACCCAACCAAGTTGTAATGCTCATTAGAGATCCCTTCTTGAGTTCTTTTCTGATTATGATTTTCATATTAGCTATATCAAATGAAAGGTAAATAGAGTAACCAATGATGTAATT